>JACEFZ010000856.1:135000-425000 GCA_014155875.1 Cepaea nemoralis
ATTACACAATGAATGACACTTTTTTTTTTTGAACTTGTCAAACCAGACTCTACTGGCTTTAAAATCGTCAGTCTCAGCACTTGTACCAAGCAGTTTTGACAATAAGTCACTGTGCAACAGTTCGCCTGTTCACATATTATTGCCTCACTAACACTGTCTCCTGCTAGTTGCTTTTCAGTGATCCAGATCAAGAGAAGATTCTAAAATTTGAGGTCTTTGCTTCTGCAGCCTAGTTACACCGTTAGACACATTGATGATTTGAGTAACTTTTTGTTCTTTATGATGGTGGAGATAATTGATTTTTCCATGCTGTACTCATTAGCGATGTCACACACACGAACGCCATTTTCATGTTTCATAATTATTTCCTTCTTTACTTTTACTGTTTCTGCTTCCTAGCAGCACCACTACCGTTCTTCGAACTCATAATTTATGGGGTTAACAAGGAAATTAATTAAAGAGATAAACTGAACACAGTGCCACTGCTAAGAAATCTTTTACTGCTGTTTAGTAAGGCCAATGAAAGCGGGGCTGCGCACGTGTGCAAATCTAGGCTACTAGACTGGCGCTAAGCGATGTTAGTACGGCGTGGCCTTCATTTGTACTGTACGCGATCATTTGTCTCCAAAGTTAAACCTTGCTGTCTCACTCTACTTCGTTCGTAATCCGAGGCACTGTTCGTTACCCGAGACAAAATAAATGTTAGAAGTTGTTGTTGTGCCTGAGGCGTTCGTAACCCGAGGTACCACTATAATCAATGTTTGAGACGGACGATGAGGGGGAATATCGTGACGAATGGAAAGATCAGCCACAGAAGAGACAGAGGCAAACCGGGATACATAATGCTGGATGGTCTCAGATGGTGGCGTAAAAGAATGTTATCAATAGAAGCAAAGGACACAGATATCTGTGTGTGTGTGTGTGTATGTGCGCGTGTGTGTGTGTGTGTGTGTGTGTTCGTGTATGTGTGTGTGTGTGTGTGTGTGTGTGTGTGTGTGTGTGTGTGTGTGTGTGTGTGTGTGTGTGTGTGTGTGTGTGTGTGTGTGACCACGGAATGCAGATATGCAATAAGTTAAGGCTGGGAGGTATGAATGGCAATAAACAACTAACATACTACCATACAAACAATTACCGTGAGAAGTCCTCCATTGAGCCCCATGTATGCCTGCATCAAAGGCCGACTTCCCCATTGTGGCCAAGGACGGCGAATAGGCTGGTAAAGAAATACGTTTGTCTTTGTGTTAGTTACTTTAATGTTGTTAGACTTATGGGGTGTTTTAACCTGACACTTACCCTTCTTCATGCTGACTCAGATCACATCCACAACTGGTCATGCATGTCAATTGGTACTTAGTTTTCACTTTTTATAAGCAGACTGTATTATAATTGTAAAAAAGGCATGCAATATATATATATATATATATATATATATATATATATATATATATATATATATATATATATATATATATATATATATATATATATATATATATATATATGTATGAGTGTTTTGTGTGTATGTGTGTGTGTGTGTGTGTGCCTGTGTGTGTGTGTCTGTGTGTGAGTGAGAGAGATTGAAAGAATAGACTAACATATATGGACATACAATTAGAAACTTCAACAATTGAATATGTTGGCAGGCAGTAAGACAAAGTGACAGACAGACAGACAGACAGACAGACAGACAGACAGACAGACAGACAGACAGACAGACAGACAGACAGGCAGGCAGGCAGGCAGGCAGGCAGGCAGGCAGGCAGGCAGGCAGAACTAACGAACGAACGAACGAACAAACTTTATTTTAAAAGGGTAACTAATTACGTCTTACATTCGGCCCTTTTGATCACTCATCTTTCATTCATCAAATGTGCATGTTACATTTTTTTTTGCGTATCCCTTACGGGACTGTTGCAGTCAACACCAGCATTTTCAGCTGCTGTTGATGTACTAGGCAAGTGTTACGTTCAGTAGTTTGCCATTGCTTTCTGAACGACCGGCCCCTATACCTTTTTCGAAAAAACCAGCACCGCTGTGTTTCGAACCCGGGTATACGGGCTCACAAACCGCGTTCGCAAGTCCTTTAGCCACAGAGACCGGTTACATATTACATTTACATAGGGAAAATAAAAATTGTCAAATGGATTTTGTAAGCATAAACAATGCATATTACGCATGGTACATTCACATGGGACAAAAAAAAACATTGTCAAATGAAAGTTGTAAACATAAAGAGTGCATATTGCAATGTTGTGAGACACATCCCCCATCCACCCTCACACCTCGCAGCCATCCACACATCCCTCAGAGACCCACACATCTCCCACCCAATACACCCCCATCCACGCACCCACACATACTTCCACGCACTTACACAGAATCAGGCAAACATACATGCCGCCACCCACCCACTGATCCCCCACCCACACACATTTCCCCACCCACACATACATCCCCCACCCATTCCATAACCGACACACACACCCACCCACATATTCTCCACCACACACCCACACACCCGCAACCACCTAGCAAAACACACATCACAAAACCACACACACATACCCCCGTCAACCCACACATCCCGCACCTATCCACACATAATCCCGCAACCTCACACTCACAATTTTCCCCACCCACCCACACACACATCAGCCAACCTACACTCACTCACCCATACACTATCCGCCACCTCTCAACGACACATCCCCCACCTACACACACATCCCCACCCACAAACACATCTCCCAACCTACCCACACATATCCCCCACCCATAAACATCCAAAAAAAACACACCTCCCACCCACACACATACCACCACCCACATATACCCCACACACACACATCCGCCGCTCACACACATCTTCCCACAAACACACACATCCCCCAACCATACACTCATCTCTCACACACAACCACCCACTCACGTACTCATCCATCAACCACTCACACCCACACATCACCCACCCGCCCATCAATACATGCATCTCTCATCTACCCTCCCATCCACACACACCCCAACCACCAAGTCAAACACACATCCCCCATCCTCACATACATCCATCATCCACCTGCACATCCCACACCTACCCCACCTCTCACACATCTCCCCTCCCACACAAAACTCCACCCATAAACACATTTCCCCACCCCCCCCCCCACACAAACACATCCCCCACATGCATTCCTCATACATATCCCTGCCCACACATCTCTCACCCACTCACACATCTCCCCACCCACCCACACATCCCCCACCTACAAACATCCTCATCCACCCACACATACATCCTCCACCCACTCACACTTACCCCATCCACACTCACACACTCCCACCCCACACAGACATATCCCATTCACAGACACCCCCACACTCATCCCCCACACCCATTACACACCCATCCCCCAACCCACACAATCTCCTACACACCCATTCACCCACTCAAATACACATTCCCTACCCACACCCCTAACCCACCAACACCCACATACTTCCAATAATCCTCCCAAGTATCCCCCACATACACACACATCCCTCACACACACATACACCCTCCATCGACTACACATCCCTTCACCCATCCACACATCACCCATCAACCCATACACATCCCCCACATACAATCCCTCCACACATACATTCACCACACCCCCCACACACATCCCTCACATACACACCCATACAAACATCCTCACATCTACACACATACATGATCACAGACAGACAGACAGACAGACAGACAGACAGACAGACAGACAGACAGACAGACAGACAGACAGACTGACCGACCGCCCGACAGACAGACAGACAGACAGACATACAGACAGACAGACAGACAGACAGACAGACAGACAGACAGATGGACGGACGAACATAAATGTAGGCAGGCAATAAGGTAGACGGACCCATGCGCGGACTAGCAAGGAGAAGGACAGACGGACTGCTGTTGCTTATGCTCACCTTTGGCCACGGAATGTGACTGCGCTGTCCACGCCAGCTTTGATAGGGCGGGGATCTGTAACAAACAAACACATGGCTTAGATTATTGAGCAACACTGTCTGTTGATTAGCACCAGAGTGCTGTACACAAGCCATTCGAGGTCATGGATGAGTTAAAAATGTAACGGACCTTTTCCTGCTACCTTTAGAGTTACTGGGTATATGGTGCTGGCCCGATGTTTGTATTCACCAACCAACAGTCGTTGGGTGGTGCGGCAGATATCACGTCGGCCGCCGTGTCTTCCCAGAACATTTTTTGATATCCATTTTAGGCTGAGTTGATCTGGACACCCAGGTAAATTTAAACACTACCCCCGTCTCCCGAGGTTCGAACAGATGACCACCTCGCCGGCAAACAAACGTACTAGCCACTGCGCTACTACGGCTCTCCAGTATAACGGCTTGTTGGTTTGTGCATATCATATCAGATGCTTGTTTGTTTATACTCTACGTCAGCGACAGCGAGGGGTGATGAGGAGATCTGGCCGACGATCGACGTTCAGAGGAAAGGCGAGACGGACATATAATCAGATTGCTACTGGTACTATTGGTGTTGGAACTCTTCTCTGGCTGCTGAGGATGGGGACGGAGCGCTTATGGGAATGCCCCGAATGCTGTGATGTTGGTTCCTAAATCAATCAATCAATCAATCAATTATACTCTACGTAATTAGCTCAGGTATAGCTGACACACTTGAGCATGAAGCGACAGTGAATCGTGGGCAATTAACAAACACACAACAAAGGTCCAATGCCTGTGTGTTACAGGGGCCCATAAGAGAAGCAAAAATATTAACTGAATCCTACCTTAATGTTATTAAGACGTGATGTTAGGATACGTAATGTTATTAAGACTTGATGTTATATGACTTAATGTTAGATGCCTAACTGTACGGAGATTTGATGCTATAAGACTTAATGTTATTAAGACTTGATGTTAGGAGACTTCATGTTATTAAGACTTGATGTTAAAAGACTTCATGTTATTAAGAATTGATGTTTGAAGACTTGATGTTAGATGCCTAAATGTAAGAAGACTTGATGCTAGAATACTCGATGTTAGGATACTTGATGTTATTAACACTTTATTTTAGGAGACTTCATGTTATTAAGACTTGAAGTTAGGAGACCTCATGTTATTAAGACTTTATGTTAGGAGAATTAGTAAAATTAAGACTTGATGTAATAAGACTTAATGTTAGGAGACTTAATGTTAGAAGACTTGATGTAACATGACTTGATGTTACAAAATTTGATGTTCCAAGACTTGATGTTACAAAACTTGATGCCTGTAAATGTAATGTTTGAAAACTTGAGGCTAGATGACTAAATGTTGGCAGTCGTTCTGTTACAATATTTTGTTAGATGGCAGTATACCAGATTTGTATTTATAATGACGGGGGAGGGGGGGGGGGGGGGGGGGAGAGAGAGAGACAGGTGAACAGAGTTATGTTAAGTAAGGCCATGAACATCGCAACACAAAATACTGAGGACTTCTTGTTAGACTTATATTTTGGATTGATGTGTCATCACATGGCCAATAGTAAACCAACCGTCTACATACTGGCATTTACATCTCTGGTGTACTGTTTCATCACCGTTGGGTCATAAGTAAATAAATTAAACACTTCTGATAAGTAAATTAAAAGTAAGTAAATTAAAATTGCAGATAAATGTAGGTGTGTTGGGAAATGTACAGATGGCTCAGCCACTACCTTGAGAACAGAACTGTCAGGACGGAAGAACAAGGACAAATCAGAAAGAAAATGTTGCAACAAGGTGTCTTCCTAGGAGTGATTCTTTCTTCAACACGTTTCTTAGCACATATAAATGATAAACCATAAAAATGTCGATGCCAAAGTGCATTTCCGTCTCAGCAGACGACTCAACCATGTGGACTTCTGAAATAATATTAGCTAACGCAGGCAAACTACTGAACGTAAACTAGCCAAGACATCAACAACAGCAGTAAAGTGCTGGTGGTGACAGCGATGTCCTGTAAATAGGATATGCAAAAAACAAACACACACACAGGATGCAGCAACTGAGTACATTCATCATCCTAAAAGCACACAAGAAAAGTTTCCACACTCGTCGTCTAAGATATTATAGATTACACACAACCAAAGTTAGCTCGTTGCACATCCATTTACAGAACATCGTAGTCAACCCCATGATTTGTTGACTGCTTATGATTTCTTTGCAAGTTTACGTTTAGTAGTTTGCCATTTCTTTCTGAACGACGAGCACACATACATTTGTATGAAAACCAGCGCAAGGAGGTCTGCTTCCAAATCGCCCGTAGCTGTGTTTCGAACGAAGTATGCGGGATTACGAATTGCTTCCGAAACCCCTTCACCACAGAGAAGGCGTAACCAAAGACCTAAGTAAATTACCAACATTGTGCAAATCTAAATTAAGTACATACTTGCGGACAACTCACAAGAAAAGTTTACTAAAAGTTACTGAAAGACTTAATGCTAAAAGACCTTGTGTCCATGCCATATAACATATCGGGCATTTGGTGCAAATTAATGTGGGATGTTCGTATCAACAGCTAACTTTTCAAACATTTGTTTTGAGACTGGACATTGGATGGACCTATGAGCCATTTATTAATGTAACATTAATTCCCTGTCTCCGAAGAAATTTAAACCTCGGATAGTCGAGAGGCAATCTCGCTTTGGATTGCACTAATGTAGTTCCCATAAACGAAGTGTATATTCAAAACACGGCGCGGCATCAAGAAGAAAATAAGGTGAGTATAAGCAGCTGTTATTGTGGTTAATTCACTGTCAGTAATAATTACACATTAGAAACATGACTTTAGTAGAGTCTATCAGTAATAATTATACAGGAGAAACATGACTTCTGTAGAGTTCTTCGGTAATAATTATAGAGGAGAAACATGACTTCTGTAGATTCCTTTAGTAAAATTATAGACAAGAAACATGACGTCTGTGGAGCCCTCAGTAATAATTATAGAGAAGAAATATGACTGCTGTTGAACCCTCAGTAATAATTATACAGGAGAAACATGGCTGCTATTGAGTCCCTCGTTAGGGAAAGCGATAGGGTGGGGGTGGTTTGTAACTGACCTTGGCTTCCAGATCTCCCCAGCGTCACGTGTATGCTAGAACATGTTCTGGAAAGTACAATCGATGGACGTGACATTGGCCAATTCACCCACCAGGTGCCCAGGTGTGGAAACGGGTCCTATTACTTAGTTTACCAGTGTTGGTAAGCAAGCCTCTCTATCACCGTGACACAAACAAACCAATAAATAAATAAAAACATTATAATATTTGTCAAACTATCCTATGGAAAACTGTAAAGCCCGAAAGCGAGTGAAGAAGAGGGTGCAACGATACTAGATAGGAACGATCAACTATCTACCAAGGCGTGTAATCACACTGATACACATATAGTGACGAAGATCCAATGCAACCACCTTCAGTGTGAGTACGTTAGTTGATTGATTGATTGATTGATTGATTGATTGATTGATTGATTGATTGATTGAATTATTGACAGTGTTGACATGTTAGTATTCAGACAAATACGACATGCGGACATGAACGATGCCTTTCAACAATGCAGACACTGTCAACTTCTTCAGATAATAACTGTCCACCATCATGAAATAGTGGCATTTTGCCTGCTTACAAAGAAGCCATAAACAATAGATTGCACAATATGTTGCCTGGGTCTGGCATATGTCTTTGCATCACGTCAGGGATATAAAGTAGTTGCATATCCTTTCATCACGTCAAAGACATACAGTAGTTACATATCATTGCATTACGTTAGGTACGTACAGTAGTTACATACCCTTTCATCACGTCAGGTACAAACTGTAGTTACATATCCTTGCATAACGTCAGGAACATACAGTAATTACATATCCTTGCATCACGTCAGGAACATACAGTAATTACATATCCTTGCATCACGTCAGGAACATACAGTAATTACATATCCTTGCATCTCGTCAGGTACATGCAATAGTTACATATCCTTGCATCACGTCAATCACATACTGCAGTTACATATCCATGCATTACGTCAGGTACATACAGTAGTTACATATCATTGCAACACGTCAGGTACTTACAGTAGTTACTTATCATTGCATTACGTCAGGTAAATACAGTAATTACATATCATTGCAACACGTCAGGAACATACAGTAATTACATATCCTTGCATCACGTCAGGTACATGCAATAGTTACATATCCTTGCATCACGTCAATCACATACTGCAGTTACATATCATTGCATTACGTCAGGTACATACAGTAATTACATATCATTGCATTACGTCAGGTACATACAGTAATTACATATCATTGCATTACGTCAGGTACATACAGTAATTACATATCATTGCATTACGTCAGGTACATACAGTAGTTACATATCCTTGCATCATGTCAGGTACATACTGTAGTTACATATCCTTGCATCATGTCAGGTACATACTGTAGTTACATATCCTTGCATCACGTCAAGCACATACTGTAGTTACTTATCCTTACACACTGTAGTTACATATCAATATTCACCCGACGAGACGCCAGGCAACACATTGCGCAACCTATTGTTCATGACTTCCTTGGTAAAATTCATACAGAGAATACATTTGTTTAATTAGAGCATCCAGGCCACCAGAAAAAATGATGCATGTCACCGACTCCATCGAAGAGAACTAGTAACAATCTGCAGATTCCACACAGGACAAACAGGCTGGAATAGCACAGGTTCAATAAAGTAAAGATAGAAGAAACCGTTGAATGTAAATGTGGAACTGGTAAAATAACAACTAAACATGTGTTGCAGGCGTGTCCATCATATGCAGAACAGAGAAAACTAGAATGGCTTAAAGTGCTTTATTTGAGGATAAGCTGTATGGAGATGTCAACACGCTCAAGTTGGTTGCTGACTTCTTTGGATTTATTCATGTTGACGTCTCAAGGCATATAGTCTCGTAAAACTGGAGCCAGATACATTTCAGAATGTTATGGAAACTGTATAACAAACAGTGATGTACAGCCCAAACGGAACCAGAAGAGGCCGACCATGTACAAGAAGGACAGAGGGAATAACAGAGTCCATGAGAATCTCGATATATGATTCCCTTAAATGGGCATTTGCCCGCGATTCATGCTTGACCTCGACACAGCAAGGTACAAGAGGAACAAGATTGATGATGATGATGATGATGATGATGATGATGATGATGATGATGATGATGATGATGATGATTTATTTAGTCTATACTTTTTGCTAAGACCAGATGGTGGTTTAATAATAAATTATGAACGAATAGTTGTCTTCTTAATTAACTGCGGATGGACATGTAAGTTTACTGTGTGCACCTAATTGTATTTCCACATTCTTATAATCTACCCACTATTTATGGTTTATCGTTGTGGCTTCGAGATTACGGTGATGTAGATGGCGATTCCTGGAAGAAGTTATATGAGTCCACCAGTTCCGAGATGCATATGTCAGTAGAAATGGTAAAAGATCGATAGACATTTTGACGGGCAGTGATAAGGCCACGTTCTACAAACGACCTGCTACATTATGATGATCGTCAATACATTAAATAAATACACACTTATGGCAAAACACGTCAAATGTTGAAAACAGCAAGAATAATGTTACCTTGAAACATGAACCCAGTGAAGCCCGTCATGGCGCAGGATCTGAAGTAATCAGCGGTGCCTGCTGGATGCATTCCACAGAGCTTCATTCAATGTCTGACTCGCTGATGCCTCAAACAATAATACCCAGCTTACACACTAACAAAAGTCACTGTCCAGTGTTTACATGCACAGATAATCTCATGTACGAAATAAGTTGATAATGTTATCATATCTTTCAAGTCATCACACCGAACAGCACAGACCAGCTTGTGGAATCTCATTTTTTGCCCAATAACATGCAATCAGTTACCAGAATCCAGTTTCTCGTCCGTGTCCACTAATCACATGCAAATGTTTCTAGGTAATTAAGGATACGTATGTGTATATTTCAGCTTGGTAGATTTATCTCATTGCCTTAGTTTATGAAGCGTGAATTCTGCAGTATGCACCCGATCAGATCCAGCGAAATATGTCAAACAAAAATTTTGCAAGCTATTGTTTGTGTCTCTGTTATTCAAATTTCCTGGGGAAGACATTGTTGTGAATTACCAACTTACAGTGGTACCTCAGGTTACGAACTTAATTCGTTCCAGAACTCGGTTCATAACCCGAAACGTTCGTAACCCGAAACATTGAAATCAATTAAATAGAGACAATCCGTTTCAAGATGAAAGAATCGTTCTTATTTTACGGTCGTTTACCGGACTAAACGCAGAGATTACGTGTACTTAACGTATTAAATGAAGATAAATAAAACTACCAAATAAATTAAATGTAAAATAAAAATAGTCTATCTTTCTTACCAAGAAAACGATCATGGGAAATTTGTCACTTTCTTTGCTATTCTGAATCATTAGTTTCAGGAGTTTCTTGTCGCTGTTTCTTGGCAGCCGACTGGGAATCTTTCTGCACCAAGAAACTATCAAGGGAAATTTGTCGCTTCCTTTGCTGGAGAATCTTTCTGAAGTGGGCCATCGCGTTATCATTCATCAGGTTTACTGCCCTGTTAGCAACAAGTTTGTTTGGATGATGGTTCACAATGAAGTCTTCGACGTCTGCCCACTTGCTGCAAATTTCTTTAATCCTGGCAGTTGAAACGGTCACTGGCTCCTCATCATCGGACGACTGCTCCTCCTTTAATGTCTTTAGCTGTTCATTCTGAAGATCCACAAGCTCATCTGTAGTGAGCTCTCCACTGTGGTCCTCAATCAGCTCCTCCAAGTCGTTGCCATCGACTTCCAGGCCCATATTTTTGCCCAAGGACACAATCTCATCCACTACATTGGCACAGAACAGCAGAGTTAGCCTGTCCTTCATTGGTTTGTGCCCCGGCAGTGCTTTCTCCTCCTGGGTGATAAAGGTCCTCTTTGGCATTTTCTTCCAGAAGAGGCCCGTTTCATCGCAATTAAAGACTTGTGGAACGTAGTCTTCCTCTTTGATGATCTTATCAAATTCCACCTTGAACGCTTCTGCTTCTTTCTCGTTAGAACTTGCAGCCTCTCCATGCCTAATTACACTATGAATGCCACTTCTTTTTTGAACTTTTCAAACCAGCCTCTGCTGGCTTTAAAATCGTCAGTCTCAGCACTTGTACCAAGCAATTTCGACAATAAATCACTGTGCAACAGCTTCGCCTTTTCACATATTATTGCCTCACTAACACTGTCTCCTGCAAGTTGCTTTTCATTGATCCAGATCAAGAGAAGATTTTCAACTTTCTCTAAAATTTGAGGTCTTTGCTTCTGCAGCTTAGTTACGCCTTTCGCCACATAGACTGTTTTGAGTAACTCTTTGTTCTTTATGATGGTGGAGATAGTTGATTTTGCCATGCTGTACTCATTAGCGATGTCACATCTACGAACGCCATTTTCATGTTTCATAATTATTTCCTTCTTTACCTCCACTGTTATACGTTTCTGCTTCCTAGCAGCATCACTACCGTTCTTCGAACTCATAATTGATGGGGTTAACAAGGAAAATAATGAAAGAGATAATCTGAACACAGTGCCACTGCTAAGAAATCGTTTACTGCTGTGTAGTAAGGCCACTGAAAGCAAGGCTGCGCACGCGTGGACAACTAGGCTACTAAGCTAGCGCTAACCGATATTAGTACTGCGTGGCCTTCGTTTGTACTGTACGCGATCGTTTGTCTCCAACATTAAGCCTTGCTCACTCTCTCTCTCTCTCTCTCTCTCTCTCTCTCTCTCTCTCTCTCTCTCTCTCTCTCTCTCTCTCTCTCTCTCTCTCTCTCTCTCTCTCTCTCTCTCTCTCTCTCGCCTTCGTTCATAACCCGAGGAATTGTTCGTTACCCGAGACCAAACAAATATTTTCCGAGTTGTTGTTCGTAACCCGAATTGCTCGTGACCTGGGCGTTCGTAACCCGAGGTACCACTGTATTTGAAAGTGTATGTATGGTTTTTTATAATGTTTGTGTCTTTTGCAGGACGATGCCACCAACCTCAACCTCGGGTTGATTTACTAGGCAATTGTATGTTCATCGGCTTGCCACATGTGACAAAGAAATAGAAGGGAAACGTCTTCACTTAGTGGATATTTTAAATGCCTAGGAGCATTTATAACATCGGACGGAAGGTGCACAACAGTGATTAAGAGCAGACTATGGCAAGCAAAGGCTGCATTTCAGAAAATCTAATGGGTTTTATGCATTACGTTATTATCATTGAGGGTGCTAAAATACCATAGAAAACCTGTTTTGCTGTATGACAGTGAATCTTGGAATGTAAATGAACAAATTAGGAAGAACTCGGAAACAACAGAGATGTGGTTCCTGAGACGAATGTTGCGAATTCCTTGGACTGCCAGAGTAACCAACGACGATTGCGTGAAAGAGGCTAATGAAACCGAAACATTATATAAAACATAAAAAGAGACAAACAGCTGTCTTTGGGCATGTGATGAGAAGAAAGGCATTGGAGAACATCGTGACAAATGGAAAGATAGAGGGCAAGATAATCAGCGGCCGATCAAGAAAAATAATGCTGAATGGATTGAGACGGAGGCGTGGAGGAATATCAGCAGCAGAGGATCCAAAACACTAAAGACCGAGTTATGTGGAGAGACATGAACGCCTAAGCCAGGCACTTGATGATGATGATAAGTTTGCCATTCCTTTCTGAACGAGACTGCCAATTAAGTCCAACTGACCAGTGTAGGAAATGATCCCATCACCCCGCCGTCAACGCATTGGAAGTGTAATCGCAAGTGTATTTAAACCTCCGCAACGACACTAAATCCTGGTGTATTATCTTAACCCCTCCTCAACGACACTGACTCCTGGTGTATTATCTTAACCCCTCCTCAACGACACTGACTCCTGGTGTATTATCTTAAAACCTTCTCAACGACACTGACTCCTGGTGTATTATCTTAAAACCTTCTCAACGACACTGACTCCTCGTGTATTATCTTAAGACGTCTGTGAAAGAACTAAGTACAATATAAAAGATAACACTTTCCATGTCATTAAAATATGACGTCACGCATGATGTCCAACTCATCGATAAACTAGAAACACACAGCTCCCTCTCATGTTAAACTACAAACAACAATGCTTTATACAACTCAAGCACAAGAAATAAAGTTCTTATCCATTTTAAAATACGAAAACTTAATTCTCTTTGATATGTTAAACTACAAAACCAATGTTCTTTTCCATGTGAAATCACGGAAATAATGTTCTTTTCCACGTTAAACCACACACACACACATAATTATGTCCATATTGCACCACACACAAAACCTTGATTATCCATGTTAAGCTACACACAGTATAATTTTACGTTAAGCCACATAAAATATTGTTATCCATGTTAAACCACATAATTTAATTGTGTTATCCATGTTAAGCTACACTACATACATTAGGTTATTATACATGTTAATCAACAACATAAAACTAATTTCTCTATCCGTGTTACGCTA
Organism: Cepaea nemoralis; assembly: GCA_014155875.1. NCBI lineage: Eukaryota > Metazoa > Mollusca > Gastropoda > Stylommatophora > Helicidae > Cepaea > Cepaea nemoralis. Next base: position 148,597 of record JACEFZ010000856.1, read on the forward strand.
TATACATGTTAAACCACACAATAATGGCATCCATGTTAAACCACAAAATATAAAGTACTACCAATGTAAAACTACACATAGAGTGTTCTTATACATGCCAGCCACATACATAGTGTTGCATTACTTTTTTTAACTACACACATACTGCTCCTACCCATGTTAAACTTCTTAGCTACTGGTCTTATACACATTAAACTACTTAACTATTGATGCTATCCACGTTAAACTACTTAACAACTGATGCAATCCACGTTACAATAACTTAATTACTGATCCTATCCACGTTAAACTACTTAATTATTGATCCTATCCACGTTAAACATCTTAATTACTGATCCTATCCACGTTAAACTACTTAACTACTGATGCTACCCACATTAATCTACATAACTACTGATTCTACCCACGTTAAAAAAATTTTTCTTTTTTTCCCGCATATCCTTTACATGACATCGCAGTCAACATCAGCATCTTTCAGCTGATTGTTGATTTCTTGGCAAGATTACGCTTAGTTTGCCATTGCTTTCTGAACGACCGGCTCACATACCCCGTAAGTTACCGACGCGGAGAGAACCGCTACACGTTAAACTACTTAACGTATAATCCTATCCACGTTGAACTATTTAATTAACTAAGTGTCAAAGGATAATATATCGCCAAATGTGACCTCCCATGTGGATAGAATGACAATATATCGCCATACAAGGGACATCGTGCTATTTGTTTTGTTTCGTTTATCTTCCGAAATTTCAATGCTCAGTGAACAGAGATTTACGTTATAGTACTTGTTCATTTGGTTGTGTGCCATGTTTGGTTCTAACTTACTCTTGATTTTAAAGCACTGAGTCATTTAACTGCTGATCCTATCCATAGTTAAACTACGTATAGTGTTCACATACGTAAACCCATTCTATATAATCTTTGATTACTGTCCTGGAGTACGTTCTACTGACTGGACTTCTCATCCTTTCGTTCCCTTGGAATTTAGTCTTGTCTGCAATTTGGTTTCCTGCGTGAATTGCATCGTTTTCTGCAGATCTTGCAGGTTACAGATTGGCGTCTCTGTGTGTTTCTTGATATCATTTTGTTTTTTAAATATGTTATTTATCCTTTACAGGACGTCGCAGTCAACCCCATAATTTTTGGCAGTTTGTGATTTCTTGGCAAGTTTACGTTCAGGTGTTTGCTATTACTTTCTAAAAGACTGGTACTCATACCATTGTATGAAAACCAACGCAATGTTGTTTGCTGCCAAATATTCTGCATGTGTGTTTCGAACGCAGTATGTGGGATTACGAACTGCGTCCTACCTCCGTGGCCCCGGCGCCGGCTGATATAACAGAATATGTCTTACTGATCAGTTTGATGTAGTGTAATTGATACAATGTTGTAGATAGAATATGTCTTATTGATCAGTTTGATGTAGTGTAATTGATACAATGTTATAGATAGAATATGTCTTATTGATCAGTTTGATGCCGTGTAATTGATACAATGTTGTAGATAGAATATGTCTTATTGATCAGTTTGATGCCGTGTAATTGATACAATGTTGTAGATAGAATATGTCTTATTGATCAGTTTGATGCCGTGTAATTGATACAATGTTATAGATAGAATATGTCTTATTGATCAGTTTGATGCCGTGTAATTGATACAATGTTATAGATAGAATATGTCTTATTGATCAGTTTGATGTAGTGTAATTTATACAATGTTGTAGATAGAATATGTCTTATTGATCAGTTTGATGTAGTGTAATTGATACAATGTTGTAGATAGAATATGTCTTATTGATCAGTTTGATGTAGTGTAATTGATACAATGTTGTAGATAGAATATGTCTTATTGATCAGTTTGATGTAGTGTAATTGATACAATGTTGTAGATAGAATATGACTTATTGATCAGTTTGATGTAGTGTAATTGATACAATGTTGTAGATAGAATATGTCTTATTGATCAGTTTGATGCCGTGTAATTGATACAATGTTATAGATAGAATATGTCTTATTGATCAGTTTGATGCCGTGTAATTGATACAATGTTGTAGATAGAATATGTCTTATTGATCAGTTTGATGTAGTGTAATTGATACAATGTTGTAGATAGAATATGTCTTATTGGGCAGTTTTAAGCCATGCAATTGATACAATATTGTAGATAAAATATGTCTTATTGATCAGTTTGATGTAGTGTAATTGATACAATGTTGTAGATAGAATATGTTTTATTGATCAGTTTGATGCCGTGTAATTGATACAATGTTGTAGATAGAATATGTTTTATTGATCAGTTTGATGTAGTGTAATTGATACAATGTTGTAGATAGAATATGTCTTATTGGGCAGTTTTAAGCCATGCAATTGATACAATGTTGTAGATAGAATATGTCTTATTGATCAGTTTGATGTAGTGTAATTGATACAATGTTGTAGATAGAATATGTCTTATTGATCAACTTGATGCAGTGTAATTGATACAATGTTATAGATAGAATATGTCTTATTGATCAATTTGATGCGGCGTAATTGATACAATGTTGTAGATTATTTTCCCGCAGTTTGTGTTGCTCGTCCATGGACAAAAGCCGCCTTCTTGAACACAAAGACAGGCGTTAAATATACATTCTTGGTTTCACCCTATATCTATCTGATCACAGTGATATGTGGTTTGATGTCATTATCGTGTGCCATGCCGATAAGCGTGGGCCATCATGATTCACAATGGCACACTTTTATCACTCTTGAATCGGATCCATGTACTTGTTCATATTAGGACATGTGGCCAAACCATCCAGGTATGTCAGAACTTTCTAAGCATCTGTTAGAATGCACAGTTAATTAGTTAGTTAGTCGACAGGTCATCCTCTTCGTACATTAAACCATTTTGTCCACAAGTGCTCGGATTCCCCCCCCCCTCCTCCCCCTCAGTAAATCCAGCAGCGTATATCGGCTAACAACACCAGTTCTGTGTTGGTTTATTAATCTACTTTGGCTTTCCGCATAGTGTTCTTTTTTGGCAACACCTCTTTAAACATGCTGTTTTCGCAGTCTGACTGTGGTTGTAGATTCACAGTCATCCCTTGGTTCTCACAAACGATTTAATTCTCGTAAATCATGCTTTACATTCATCCATGGCTCGTCCGCCTACACACTAGCCTAACCTGCAAGTCTGTCAGCCTGTTCATTTCCTTGTATACATGCATGCCCTGGCACGAAAATTAAACTAACCTTTGCCAGCTATGACCGCTCCAGAAATGCCATAACTGTCTTCGGGCCCACCCCATCTCTATTCTCTTGAGCATACTCATTGAGTCACTAAGGAAACATGTCCGAGTGAATGTCTGTGTCTCGAGCCATGTTATTGTTTTACTTACTGCTATTACTGTTAAAATGTTAGAAAGTTAGAATGTTAGAAAATATGAATACCTCTGGTCTATTCAGGCTTCGGTTAGACCTGTGTTCGCGCCCCGATTCCGCCTTGTGGTAAATAGCATATAAATAGTGCTTTATCATTTCTTTATCTTTTCCTGCCTAGCACAGAATCAAGGACATAACGCAGTGTGCGCGTGTTCTCAAAATGTCGCCTGCCCATTCATGGGAAGATTATGTCTTTATTAATTCGATTAATTAGTTACTTATTAGTTGATGTATTTTCACCAAAACAAAACCACTAATTAATTCATTGTCATTCTTTTATAATTGTCTGTAATTGTGATCTTCCTTTTTTGTCGATAGCAGGGGCACAGACCCTCATCCATGTCACTCCACAGACCCTCATCCATGTCACTCCACAGACCCTCATCCATGTCAGTCCACAGACCCTCATCCATGTCACTCCACAGACCCTCATCCATGTCAGTCCACAGACCCTCATCCATGTCACTCCACAGACCCTCATCCATGTCAGTCCACAGACCCTCATCCATGTCAGTCCACAGACCCTCATCCATGTCAGTCCAAGACGTCATCTGCAGCTCTCTCCATATTATCCCCATATAGTTCATCTTTATCATTAATTCCATTCTCCGTGTGTTTTAATGTCTTCCTCTGTTTCGTTCGTCGTGTGGGTTCCATCTCTCTCCATATTATCCCCATATAGTTCATCTTTATCATTAATTCCATTCTCTGTGTGTTTTAATGTCTTCCTATGTTTCGTTCGTCGTGTGGGTTCCATCTCTCTCCATATCATCCCCGTATAGTTCATCTTTATCATTAATTCCATTCTCCGTGTGTTTTAATGTCTTCCTCTGTTTCGTTCGTCGTGTGGGTTCCATCTCTTTCCATATTATCCCAATATAGTTCATCTTTATCATTAATTCCATTCTCCGTGTGTTTTAATGTCTTCCTCTGTTTCGTTCGTCGTGTGGGTTCCATCTCTCTCCATATCATCCCCGTATAGTTCATCTTTATCATTAATTCCATTCTCCGTGTGTTTTAATGTCTTCCTCTGTTTCGTTCGTCGTGTGGGTTCCATCTCTCTCCATATCATCCCCGTATAGTTCATCTTTATCATTAATTCCATTCTCCGTGTGTTTTAATGTCTTCCTCTGTTTCGTTCGTCGTGTGGGTTCCATCTCTCTCCATATTATCCCCATATAGTTCATCTTTATCATTAATTCCATTCTCCGTGTGTTTAATGTCTTCCTCTGTTTCGTTCGTCGTGTGGGTTCCATCTCTCTCCATATCATCCCCGTATAGTTCATCTTTATCATTAATTCCATTCTCCGTGTGTTTTAATGTCTTCCTCTGTTTCGTTCGTCGTGTGGGTTCCATCTCTTTCCATATCATCCCCATATAATTCATCTTTATCATTAATTCCATTCTCCGTGTGTTTTAATGTCTTCCTCTGTTTCGTTCGTCGTGTGGGTTCCATCTCTCTCCATATCATCCCCATATAGTTCATCTTTATCATTAATTCCATTCTCCGTGTGTTTTAATGTCTTCCTCTGTTTCGTTCGTCGTGTGGGTTCCATCTCTCTCCATATCATCCCCATATAGTTCATCTTTATCATTAATTCCATTCTCCGTGTGTTTTAATGTCTTCCTCTGTTTCGTTCGTCGTGTGGGTTCCATCTCTCTCCATATCATCCCCATATAGTTCATCTTTATCATTAATTCCATTCTCCGTGTGTTTTAATGTCTTCCTCTGTTTCGTTCGTCGTGTGGGTTCGTCTTTTTCTCACCTACTGATTCACTGGAATTTGTTTGGTTCTTTCCACGAGCTCCACATTAGTGATTCTATCATACTATTATAGTTCCTCTTTCCTGCCACACAACTCACTAGATGGATATTTCTAACTGCACAGATGTTTGTTTAAACGTGTGTTGCTTCTGTTTGTCTCACTCAGTTGCTGCATTAACTGTATCTAAAATATAAATTTCATTTTTTTTTTGTATTACATATAGTTATTATTGTCACATTTTCTTTATTATTTATTATCATTTATTATTTTACAATACAATCACTTGGAATAGACAGATAAAATATCAAATGCCTAGTGTAGAAAGCATTAAAGGTCACGCACTACAAACATTCAAATCGGTGATTTTTTACATTCTCTAGGCTAACACCAACAAGCATTAGATCCTAAAACTGCCTGAAGGTTTAATTCCACTGTTGTGCTGCTCTCTTTAATTCTTCATTTATCTGCATTGGCAGATTTATGCATGTCTATTTTATAAATATGTTTTATATCTACTGGTTACTCAAGTTTTCCAATAGGTTGCCTTCCAGCACTCACTTTGGTGTTTATTCATGTATACTTGCTAAATACAGAACTTTAGATATATGTATAGAAATGTTTTTTTGGTTTTTGTTTTTATTTACGGCAGCATAATATGTAGCCGGTAAAATATAATCATGGTTACAAAGTGATAGTTCATTGATTGCAGGTTGCAATACAATTTTGGTACAGAATTATTCTTTCAGGAAAAATAAACCCCACCACCAGGACAGCTACCAAACTTTTTTCTTTTTTTCTGGTAGGGAAAACTTAGCTATTCTGTCTCTGGGAATTTTAAATAAAAGTTAGTAGCAAGTCATTTACAGGATGTCACAGTCAACGCCAGCATTGTTGTTTTTTTTTGGGGGGGGGGGGGGGTGCTCTTTGTGATGTACTAGGCAAGTTTACCTTCAGTAATTTTACATTGCTTTCTAAACGACCTATGCTCATGCAATTTGTATATAACCCAACGCAAGGCGGTTTGCTTCCAAATCTGTGTTTCGAACTCTTTATACGAATTGTGAATCACATTCGTATCACTTCGCCACAGTATGTTATTAACGTTTCGAACAAATTCCAACCCTTTACATCAAGCATGAAACACAGAGGTACAGACGTCCTCTTGGTCTCGTCGCAGACTGATCTTTGATGTAGGGCCAGTGATGATAGTTGATGGTGTTGCATTCTAACGACATGGTCAAACCACTTGATCTTCTGTGTTTCAATAAATGTGGCACAGGGTGTTGATCCTACTGTCTGTCTTATAACAGCTGCTGGTTTTCTAGTGACTGCCGCTTCCATCAACGATGAACTGTTTTTCCGTGGAGGACTTTTGTGTTGGCATTCTGACAGCGGCATTATGCACAGTGTACCTTTGCAGGCTGTTGGTTTGCCGAGACTCCTGTCTATTCCACTTTGCATATAGGGCAGTGTGGAGCATTTCATCTGACATTCACTGGCATGGGAACGGAGCATAATGGGGACGACCCGTTGCCGTGAAGTTAGAACCTCGACTAACTAACTAACTAACTAACTAATCAACCAACCAACCAACCAACCAACCAACTAACTAAGTAACTAACTAGCTAAGTAACTAACTAACTAACTAATTAACTAACTAACTAACTAACTAATTATCTAACTAACACAATATCAGACTCGAATTATTCAACGCCAAGTAGGTCCTTAAAATTAAAAATGCGAGCAGCAATATTGTATTTCTTTATGTTTCTATGTCTGAAATAAAGAGTATAAATATCACTTAAACGTTAAGATTTATTACACCGAGACTGCCTACAACAGAATGTGTGCGTGTGTGTGTGTGTGTGTGTGTGTGTGTGTGTGTGTGTGTGTGCGTGTGTGTGTGTGTGCTGGCGCGCCTGTGTATCGTGTGAACAATCATAGATCATTCATAATCATCTAACAAGCCAGTCCGACATATAATAATTGCTGTGCATGTAGAACTGAACGACTGAAAGAAAACTAACCATACAAGCAAAATACAGGAGGCTTCACTTGCAAGACTGCTATGAATATTGCCGATTACAGAGCAATCACCAGCCGGAAACGTGGAAACCGGTCCTTGTTTGTATGCGCGGCAGAATGGAGTCAACAAACATGGTGGATCATCTCTTGTAGTTGAATTATAGAAGTCACTGGGAATTACTGCTTGTTTTAAATAAACACCAGTAATTTCTCCGGAAAGTGGCAGAGCAGAGCCAGAAGAAGAGGATATTAGTTAAAAGTTACCAAAACTGAATGCATTATGATCACCAAGAAGGAAAAAGTTATACTGTTCTCACTATGTAGTAATGTTGTAACAATTAGACAGATCCATTGTTTTCAGTCTCTAGACTAGATGACATCAAATGGGAGTTGTAACACAGAGGTAAAGAAAAGGGTCACCGTATTGTTTAATATAAGATAATAGAACGGGAATCATCAAGAAAAACAGAAATAGCACTCGTTCATTTGAACAGAAACTACCAAAAACAAAAACAGAAATAACACGGAATAATCGAGAAAAACAGAAACAGCAAGTATATATTAGAAAAGGACTCATCAAGACAAACAGAAATGTAAAGAATATATTAGAAAAGGACTCATCAAGAAAAACAGAAATATGGCGTGTATATTAGAACATAAATCATCATGAAAAACATAAATATGACCTGTATATTAGAACAGGAATCATCAAGATAAACTAAATATGGTGTGTACATTAGAACAGGAATCATTAAGAAAAACACAAGTGTGACGTCATGCACAAAAAGGTGCTTAGTGTAACTGGCCTGTTCTTCTATGTAATTGAGAGAAATTTGGAAGCCATTGAGATGTGGTTTCTGACAAGAAAGTGGAAACATCAAGGAAAGAGAAGAAAGTCTACATTATCGTGGAAAGAGAAAAAGTTTATAATATCGTGGACAGAGAAGAAAGTTTACAGTATCGTGGAAAGAGGAGAAAGTTTACGATAACGTGGAAAGAGAAGAAAGTTTACAATATCATGGACAGAATTGAAAGTTTACAATATTGTGGAAAGAGAAGAAAGTTTACAATGTCGTAGAAAGAGAAGAAAGTTTACAATATCCTGGAAAGAGAAGAAAGTTTACAATATCGCGGAAAGAGAAGACAGCAAACGCTGAGAAGCTGTCAGTTACAATCGTCACGAAATTGCTTATCAAAACCAAACTGAAAAGATAAATTAAATGTAGTAGGAATATCAGCAGTAATGATGGATAAGAGAAATTAATGTTACACGAAGAACTGCGGGGCAAGGGAGACAGGGGAAGGCATATAAATATGTATGAGGAAATCTTTAATAGCTGTGCAACAAATAATAATATAAGCGCCGCCAAATTCATTAAAATACCAAACCACACAGAGGATTGAAGAATCATGATTGTCAATGTCTGCCACTGAACAGCCATTGAAAGAGTAATTTTTGCGACGAGCTTCGTGATTGTCCTGACGTCACTCTTTAGTGCACTTGACATATTTTAACTGTGTGAAGTTAGCGCTTGATTGCTATAGTTGGTTTAAAGTTTGTTTAAGCGGACATCGATACTTGCGTTTACTAAGTCATCAGTATGTGATAGGTTTACTGTACCAAGGATGCTTTATATTATCCCTTTCTTATTTATTTACAAACTAACAAGCAAAAAAAAAAAGTGGAAGGTTTCAAGTAATATGCTGAAAACAATCTTAGTACACATTCAAAAGCACATGAAATAGGAATCCATCATTTCCAGTAAATCTGGTTGAAACGGTACAAAACTCACATTTCAATAAATGTGAAATACATCACGATAAACTCGCAGTTAAACGTTTATGAAACACTTGTTAGTAACAACAAATATCTGTAAAACATTTATTAGTAACAAAAACTTCCATATTAAAACTTGGCCACTATAAAGTTATATCAGTAACTATATTAGCGCAACACTATCGTTCAGCTGTAACGCCACTGAAATGACACCTCGATTCTGTCGCTGTTAAAACCAAGTTGTCTAATTTTCTTGGCAATTGGCACACACTGAGTTTATAAACCATACTTCTTATCATTGCAGCAATTAGTTACCACGCTAACTGCAATCATCAAAGAGTGGATATCTCACGTTGTTTCAGCACTATTATCGTGAGTTCAGAATCATGTAACGCTGAAATAATATTTTCATTTCTTTTTCTTTTTTCGTGTTTTTAGAAACTTTCTAGAGAATGAGAACAGTTTTTAACTACGGGTTTCTATTCCATGTTTTCCAGCATAAAACGGGGAAAACATAAAAATACCAGAGGGAAATATTCCTTACTTGGTTACACCCAAGCGACATTGCTGATTACACCCGGAAAAACAGCCAATCGGAGAAGCCGGTTCACCGATCGTTGCCGCCGGGCCGGCTAATCTTTGGACAAGCAAAGGATCAATTGGGCGCTAGGTGACAAACTGAGCACGCGTCACCGCCGCCATGTTTACACGGGAAGCGCGCATGGGGTGCCTTTTCTTTCCCTCGGACGCGAAAGTTCCTTCCGGTCTCCGCATTGAAACCGGCAACAAGGTCTACAGTGTCTGGCATTCATCCCCGGCTGGCTGTTTGATGGGGAAATCATGTGAGGGGATCAGACCTGCAAGGAAGGAAAATGGATCTTCGCTAGGTAATATGTGAATATTAGAATATTAGAGTAGAGATTGGCAACCGGAGGATAAAACAATTGGTCTCATATATATATATATATATATATATATATATATATATATATATATATATATATATATATATATATATATATATATATAGAGAGAGAGAGAGAGAGAGAGAGAGAGAGAGAGGAGAGGGAGAGAGGAGAGAGAGAGAGAGGAGAGGGAGAGAGAGGAGAGGGAGAGAGAGAGAGAGAGAGAGAGAGAGAGAGAGAGAGAGAGATCAGTCGTAGCTTTATGCAATGGAGAGGTATAAATCCATTCTTCTATCAAGATTGCAAAGTGCCAGATACTTGCCGTCGAAGAACTAGAACCAGACATACTAAAAGAAGAAATTAGAGGAGCCATCAGATTAGTCCCATTTAATAAATCACCGGGACAAGACGAAATACCAAATGAACTAATTAAAGCAGCAAGAGAAGTAGGAACAGCATGGCTACATAGACTATTTAACCATGTTTGGACAGAACAGACACCACGACACTGGGGAAGCACCATAATTATCTCAGTGTTCTAAAACAAAGGTGACATAATACAGAGGGATTTCCTTTTTGAGTCAAACTAGAAAAATATTGTGCAAAATTCGCGAGAAAAGATTACGACTTAGAATAGGACCCCAGATAAGCGAAACACAACTCGGATTTAGGAAAAACAAAAGATGTACATATGCCATCTTCGCACTTAGACATATTATAGAAAATGCAACTGAATTTAATGTAACACTCTATTTAGCCTATGTCGACCAAGAAAGGGGCATTTGATAGGGTAGATAGAAACAAGCTGTGGGAAATTCATAAACGATATGTTGAAAGTATACATCTAACAAACTTATGTAGAAACTTATACAGCAACAGTGAATGCACGGTAAGAACAAACGGCGGACACTCAGAACCCTTCACCATAAGATCCTGAGTACGACAAGGTTGTCTCCTGTCCCCTTTCTTATTTATAACCTATATAAACAGCATATGTAAAGCAGTTAGCCAAATAGAGACCGTAACAACATCGAGTGATGAACAGAACACAGAAGACCCAACAGCAAATTACCCATTAAAGAACTCCTATTTGCAGACGATCGAGCACTAATAGCAAAATCAGAAGCAGAATCACATATCCACATAAACAGCCCAGTCGAAGTGTGTAAGAAAAATACCATGAAAATTAGCACCAGTAAAACAGAGGTAATGACTATAACCAAAGAAACACAAGGAAAACAATCATTATAGCCCCCAGAAACAAGTAAAGAGCTTCGCGTACTTAGGAAGTATAACATCATAAAATTATAAATCAGAAGACTAGATCGAAAACAGATGCAATAAAGCAAACCAACTCATTGAACAAATGGCACCAATACTAAAGAACAAACACTATCAATAGGAATTAATATAGCAGTCTACAACATAACTTTCCTGCCAACTCTATGTTACCAATGCCAAACCTGGACAGAGACAGAAAAAGAGAAACGAACAATTACAACAACAAAAATGAGATTCATGACAAAATACTAATATATCAACAAGAGAGAAAATCAGAAATGAAGAAATCAGGACTAGATTGGGTGTTATAGCGGCGCTAGATTTTATCAGAAAACAGCAAGTTAAATGCTTTGGCCATATAACTAGGTTACCAACTAACAGTATAACACAAGCAATGATATACAGACCAAATGGAAGCAGAAGAAGACGCCCACCATGTAAACGATGGACAGAGTAAATAACCAAGGGAATCACGATATTTGAAGCCCATAAACTCTGCCACTGATTATATAGGGTGTATTTTAATGATTGTGGGGTTTTTTGAAAATATTGCCGTTCTAAGTTTTGTATTCACCCTCTGTAGAGTTCATGCAACATAAAAGGTAAATACAACACTTGGAACGGTAATATTTTCAAAAACCCCACAGTCATTAAAATACATCGTGTACTTCACCTCAATACCGCAAGGTACAATGCGACATGAGATTATATATATATATATATATATATATATATATATATAGAGAGAGAGAGAGAGAGAGAGAGAGAGAGAGAGAGAGAGAGAGAGTACAAGACACCATAAGAAATTAAAGCTATAGTGTATATAGTGCCAAACAATACATGTTAGTTTATTTATGAACTGCCCAAGTGGCCTCAAAAAGTTCCCCAAATGATCGTTAGGAACAAGATGAAATGACGGAGTCACTAATGCGGAACTTATGGGAAGCTGAGCACCCGTCCACCCGGACTTAAATTGGTACAAGGACATTTCCTGAGGCAGCAGGTTTGATCATGGCTACGTTAGACATCGAATGCTGCTTGGTTTTATAATATGCTGCTAACATCATATATCAAAACGCCTCGTGGTGTGAAAAATGGAGGGGCTGTGGGAGGGGAGAGGGGAGGGGTCCTTTGCTTGTTTACTTCTAACTCTGTATACATGTGTGACTGAATTAATGAGGTGTTTTTTTTAATCACGTGACAGTCACGTGACCAAGTGGCGTCTAACATGGCGATGAATCTCTGGAATGGGCGTCTCAAATATGGACCCGCAAGTTCCACTTGACGATCCTTCCATGAGAGTGTGGCCTGCGTGGACAGGTGAGATTTGGTCTATACTGCAGTGAGCGCAGGGTTGGAAGCGTCTTTGCACTAGACAGAAGCTACGCGATGGAAGGACTGTCCGCCTATCGTTCCATTAAGACCTTTACAAATGTGACGGTATGAAAGTTTACACACACACACACACACGCACACACACACACACGCACACACACACACACACACACATGGCTTGCGAACGCGGTTCGTGAGCCGGGTACCAGGCGTTCGAATTCAGCTGCAACCGATTTGTGCAGCAGACAGTGTTATAACGTGCTGGTATTGGAGCCGGTCGTTCAGAAAGCAATGGCACACTACTGAACGTAACACTTGCTTAGTACATCAACATCCCGTAAGGGAGACGCAACACACACAAAAAATAGGCGGACAGTCGTTCCATCGCATAGTTAAGGTCTAGTACAGTGGTTCTCAACCTTTTTTGGCCCATGCACCCTTTCACCATATGTTATCAATGTCATCCCCCCTTCGTAATTCCTCCCTATACATCCCCCTCCCATGCACAGTATAAGTAAAACTGGAAGGTAAATTTAATAACATTAGAAATTAACAAGACAGCACAAAATAACCTTATCCGACGAACAGAGCGGAACCAATAAAACCAGTATGAATTAGGACTAGCAATCCACACAACCACGAATCTCAACAATAACCACCGCTGAGGAAGCAGGTTAGACGAAACCGAATGGAATTTTTTTCGAACAATGGAATTGGAATTGGAATTTAATAACACATACTAGAACAAGTCTGGACACCTACATAAAAGGTGATTTGCAGGTCTAATTACGTTATAAAACGAATTTTAGAAGAGTGAGGCGTACAGAACCGTAAAGTATGGAGGGAAAAACAATATCAAGTAATCGCTTCTTGTATTAACGCGATCTTCAAATAATCTTAATTCCCCCTCACCGAAACCCTAAATCCCCCCCCCCCCTCGTGGGGGACCGGTTCCCCACCGGTTGAGAACCACTGGTCTAGTACAATCACGCGTCTAACACTTCCGCCGCCATTTTCAGCATAACGTCCTAGCCAATACACCAAAGACCAAAGTGCTCACATCAGTATAGACTCAACCTCACTTGTCTACAAGGGCCACCCTCTCTTAGAAGGAGGGCCGAGTGGAGATCGCGGGCCCATATTTGAGACGTCTATTCCAGAGATTCGACGCCATGTTAGGCGCCATTGGGTCACGTGACTGTCACGTGATAACAAACTCATTAATTCAGTCACACATCATAAGGAGGAAATCACCGATTTTCCAATTGCCGAGATTTATGCTTTTTGCAGTCTATGATGTTTTTCTCCCTGTCATTCACCCTCTGGAGTTAAACCGTGTTTACTGTATACGATTGATGGTTATTTCGGTTTTTGTAAATGAACTGTTTGTTCGTTGCGTTAGACCGGCCCGGTGGTACAGCGGTACGGGAATCTTCATGCAGCAATGATAGGCAAGAGTTCCATGTCAAGTACCTCAATGAATGCGTTGGAAATCCAAGGCAGTGTGTTTTGTAACTGTATTTTTTTTTTTCATATCCTATTTACAGGACATTGTGGTCAACATCAGAATTTTTCAGCTGCTGTTGATGTCTTAGCAACTTTTACGTTCAGTAGTTTGCCATTGCTTTCTGAAAGACCGGCATAAGAAACCAACGTGACGTGATCCACTGCCGAATCTCGCGCAGCTGAGTTTCGTACGTGGGTATAAGTGATTACGAACAGCGTCCTTAACTCCTTCGCCAGACAGACAGACTTTGTAACTATGTTATAAGATAATAGTGCGTGGTGTTTGTGTAACAACTATACTATAGGATAATAGTGCGTGGTGTTTGTGCAACAACTATACTATAAGATAATAGTGCGTGGTGTTTGTGTAACAGTTATACTATAAGATAAAAGTAATAGTGCGTGGTGTTTGTGTAACAACTATACTATAAGATAATAGTGCGTGGTGTTTGTGTAACACCTATACTATAAGATAATAGAGCGTGGTGTTTGTGTAACAACTATACTATAAGATAATAGTGTGTGGTGTTTGTGTAACAACTATACTATAAGATAATAGTGCGTGGTGTTTGTGTAACAACTATACTATAAGATAATAGTGCGTGGTGTTTGTGTAACAACTATACTATAAGATAATAGTGCGTGGTGTTTGTGTAACAACTATACTATAAGATAATAGTGCGTGGTGTTTGTGTAACAACTATACTATAAGATAATAGTGCGTGGTGTTTGTGTAACAACTATACTATAAGATAATAGTGCGTGGTGTTTGTGTAACAACTATACTATAAGATAATAGTGCGTGGTGTTTGTGTAACAACTATACTATAAGATAATAGTGCGTGGTGTTTGTGTAACAACTATACTATAAGATAATAGTGCGTGGTGTTTGTGTAACAACTATACGTGTTGCACGTCGTTTATATGACGGTGCGATCAATTTCAGCTTGATTTTCTAGGCAATTTTACATCCAGAAGTTTGCCATTACTTTCTGAACGAGAAGCCAGCTTTTAAGTCCAATTTAATGCCGGTGTAGGGATTGAACAACTTAACACCCCATCAGCGCACATGAAGTTTAAGAGCGTGAGCTTTTATTCGTTCGGCCAGGTCTAAAGTGTGTGTAAATCTACTATTCTATAATAGGGCAGCGTGTTTGTGTAACTATACTATAACACCACAGGGCACCGTATATCTGCAACTATACACTATAACATAATAGGACAACGTCTTTATGTACATATACTATAACACAGCAGGGCAATAGGGGGCTGCGTGGTCTCGAGGTATGGTGCCCACCTCGAGTACTGGAGGTCCTGGGTTCAAGCCCCGGGATTTTTTCACATGGACTTCTAGTAATTAAATTTCCCCTGGTCTCTGGGTAGTGAGATCGGACGCTCGTGTGTATTGTTGCGTACGTAAAAAATCCCTTGGCAGTTGGAAATCGAAAAAGAGTCGCCTAACGGCGCTACCCGGGCAAAATTTCGAGTTAAAAATCTACCCAAGTATTTAAGGATCCTCGCTGGTGCTACGGAGTTCGTGCACTGAGCTGAGTTTCTCCAGACTCAGGTTTGAGTTAGGAGGAGAACGCAAGCACTTATGGATTACACCCTTGTGCCGTGATGTTGATCCATCGACTAAACTAAACTAAACTAAACAACAGGGCAATGTGTTTGTGTAACTATACTGTAACACATTTGGTTTCCGGTAAAATGGCGACGACGTGATGCGTTTATTCTTCGGGACGACGCTGATTTAGTGTTTTCCTGTGGATTATGAGGTGTTATTTCATTTTCGTTTATTGGAAGTGTTCAAAAGAAGCCACGGAAGGCACATGGTGGTGGATGAAACGTTGAGGGCAGACGACAGATATCTGTTGGTTATGGTCTCAAGTTTCGCGACGGCAGGCAGAGGATCTCTTTCGAGAGACAATGGTTGCGGTCACTGGCCTGTATGGTCACTGCCGTAGAGGAAAGCAACGGCAAACTACCTCTTTGAAAGTTCCTAGTACATTATGATTCGCCTAAAGACTGATCATCACAAGACAAGGAAAGAGACATTAAAACTGGCAACATGGAATGTTAGGCCGTAAAATTAGTGAACATAAAACTAGAAATGGAAAGAAAAAAAAATAATATTTTAGGGATGTGCGAAACGAGATAGACAGGCGCAGGCATCGAGATAGATGAAGATTTTAAGATTATTTATTCTGGAGGTGAAGATCGACAAAGGGGAGTGGCAATTATTTTGGACCGGAAAACATCAAAATCTTTTCAACGATATTGGGCCGTGTCGGAGAGAGTTCTTCTAATTAAATTAAGTGGCAGACCTTTTAGCATAAATGTTATTCATGACGATAACAGATACGAACAGTATGATGTTCAAAATAATAATGAAGGACCAGCAATTTTGAAGATGGAAGTTCAGAATGCTCTTAACCATATGAAATCTGGCAAGACCCCCGGTTCAGACAGCATCACAATAGAAATGATTAATGCTATAGAAGAATATGGAATAGATAAAGTTACCAGTCTGCTTAATACAATATATGATACTGGAAATATACCTCAGGAGTTATGTAATTCTGTATTTATTGCAATCCCAAAGAAATCAGGAGCCTTGGAATGTGATCAACATCGAACAATTAGTATAATGAGTCACATCACGAAGATTTTGCTAAGAATTATCATGCAAAGAGTTAGGAGGAAAATACAACCTGAAATAGGAGAAGAACAATGTGGGTTTGTAGAAGGCAAGAGTACAGTAAATGCTGTGTATATACTGAGAACCGTAATCGAACGTTCCATAGAAGTAAACAAAGATCTACACCTTTGCTTTATTGACTACACAAAGGCTTTCGATAAAGTGAGACATGTCAACATGATAAGGATTGTTGAAGATCTGCAAATTGAAGGAAAAGACCTTAGACTTGTAAAAAACATATATTGGAAACAACAAGCTGCCGTAAGAGTTGATAATGAAGTAAGCCAATATCAGCCTATTAAGAGAGATGTGAGACAGGGATGTGTAATGTCTCCAGATCTGTTTTCCCTGTACAGTGAAAGTATTTTCAGAAATATTGAAGATATGGAAGGAATCAACATTGGGGGACGATGCATCAATAACATTAGATATGCAGATGATACAGTCTTGATTGCAGACAATGAACAGGACCTGAAAAATTTAGTAGATGCAGTTGTTACACACAGTGAACAACTAGAGTTAGAATTAAATTGTAAAAAGACACAGATTATGGTCGTCACTAGGAAGAACGAAATACCACAATGTAATATACAAGTAAATGGGAATATCCTTCAACAAGTGAATAGGTACAATTATCTCGGAACAGTAATAACATCTGATGGGAGATGTCTTGAAGAGATTAGAACGAGAATAGCCATGACAAAAGTAGCGTTTAGCAAGATGAAAAACATACTGACCAATAAAAAGATGTCAATTGAAACGAGAAAAAGAGTGTTGAGATGCTACATAGAACCTGTACTTTTATATGGATGTGAAGCTTGGACAATGAGCAGTCATGCCGAATAACATCTGATGGCTGTAGAAATGTGCTTTCTGAGGAAAATGCAAAGAATACCATGGACAGCCAGAAAGACCAATGAACAAGTCCTACAAGAAACAAATGAAAATCGTAACCTTATTAGAGAAATTAGACGTACAGTCAACATTTTTGGACATGTTATGAGAAGAAATAAATTTGAGAACTTGGTGACAACAACTTGTAAGATCGAGGGGAAGAGAACAATGGTAGACAGAGAACTAAATACCTGGTTGGCTTGACCACGTACCATGGTCGATACCAAAACACTGAGCTGATCCACGACGCTAGTGGTCGAGTGAACATGGTGAATCATAACCCCCCACGCTTACCGGCATGGCACATGCTGGATGGAGTGACCACAAAAGCTTCCTCGGTTGATATGTCTGTGTATATATTCTGGGATTCCCAACATTCTTTAACTGATTTAGTACCAAAAAGTAAGTAGGTTTTGGGCTGAGTGGTCTCGAGGTATGGTGTTCGCCTCGAGTGCTGGAGGTCCCGGGTTCAAGCCTCGGTTGATATGTCTGTGTATATATTCTGGGATTCCAACATTCTTTAACTGATTTAGTACCAAAAAGTAAGTAGGTTTTGGGCTGAGTGGTCTCGAGGTATGGTGTTCGCCTCGAGTGCTGGAGGTCCCGGGTTCAAGCCTCGGTTGATATGTCTGTGTATATATTCTGGGATTCCCAACATTCTTTAACTGATTTAGCACCAAAAAGTAAGTAGGTTTTGGGCTGAGTGGTCTCGAGGTATGGTGTTCGCCTCGAGTGCTGGAGGTCCCGGGTTCAAGCCTCGGTTGATATGTCTGTGTATATATTCTGGGATTCCCCACATTCTTTAACTGATTTAGCACCAAAAAGTAAGTAGGTTTTGGGCTGAGTGGTCTCGAGGTATGGTGTTCGCCTCGAGTGCTGGAGGTCCCGGGTTCAAGCCTCGGTTGATATGTCTGTGTATATATTCTGGATTCCCAACATTCTTTAACTGATTTAGCACCAAAAAGTAAGTAGGTTTTGGGCTGAGTGGTCTCGAGGTATGGTGTTCGCCTCGAGTGCTGGAGGTCCCGGGTTCAAGCCTCGGTTGATATGTCTGTGTATATATTCTGGGATTCCCCATATTTTCTTTAACTGATTTAGTACCAAAAAGTAAGTAGGTTTTGGGCTGAGTGGTCTCGAGGTATGGTGTTCGCCTCGAGTGCTGGAGGTCCCGGGTTCAAGCCTCGGTTGATATGTCTGTGTATATATTCTGGGAGTCCCCACATTCTTTAACTGATTTAGTACCAAAAAGTAAGTAGGTTTTGGGCTGAGTGGTCTCGAGGTATGGTGTTCGCCTCGAGTGCTGGAGGTCCCAGGTTCACGCCTCGGTTGATATGTCTGTGTATATATTCTGGGATTCCCCAACATTCTTTAACTGATTTAGTACCAAAAAGTAAGTAGGTTTTGGGCTGAGTGGTCTCGAGGTATGGTGTTCGCCTCGAGTGCTGGAGGTCCCGGGTTCAAGCCTCGGTTGATATGTCTATGTATATATTCTGGGATTCCCCAACATTCTTTAACTGATTTAGTACCAAAAAGTAAGTAGGTTTTGGGCTGAGTGGTCTCGAGGTATGGTGTTCGCCTCGAGTGCTGGAGGTCCCGGGTTCAAGCCCCGGTGAGGACAGGGATTTATTTTAAAAAATCCACCTCCAGTAATAAAATTTCCCCTGGTCTCTGGGTAGTGAGATCGGACGCCCGTGTGTATTGTTGCGCATGTAAAAAATCCCTTGGCAGTTGGAAATCGAAAAAGAGTAGCCTAACGGCGCTGACCCAGGCAAAATTTCGAGTTAAAAATCTACCCAAAGTATTTCAGGATCCTCGCCGATGCAACGGAGTTCGTGCATTTAGCTGAGTTTCTCCAGACTCAGGTTTGAGTTAGGAGGAAAACGGAGCACTTATGGGTTAAACCGTGTGCCGTGATGTTGATCCAACGATTAAACTAAACTAAACTAAGTAGGTTTTATGTACCAAACACGGTACACAATCAAATGAACAATTATTATAATGTAAAAGCAAATAACATGGTGACCCTAGCATGGTGATGTATTGTCCTTCTATCCAATGTGAAGGTCACATTTGGCAATGTATTAATCGGTTAACTACCAGAGGTCTATAGATTCAACCGTACGATAACTTGCAGTAGAGAGATGGTCGGGTCAGATCATATATGTTACCTTAGTTAGTTAGTTAGTCGCAGTTCCAACTTCACAGCAACGGGTCGTCCCCATTATGCTCCGTTCCTGTGCCAGTGAATATCACACAAAACGCCTCCCACTGCCCAATGTGAAAAGTGGAAAAGACAGGAGTCTCGACAAACAACAGCCCGCACAGATACACTGTGCATAATGCAGCCGCCAGAATGTCAACACAATAGTCTCCCACGAAACACCCAGTTCATCTATGATGGAATCAGCAGTCATTTTCCCATCTGGATGTTTCCTAGATGTTCACCCACACAGTGCACGAAATGCAGTTCATCGTCGATGGCAGTGGCAGTCAACCAGAAGCCCAGCAGCCACGCATTTCTGCATAAGGCAAAAACTGGTCAACTCTGGGACATAGCCATCTGCCATCGCTCCGAACATGCAGTCACGTTCCAAAAAATCTCGGGCAGATTCAAAAGCATTTTACACGAAACCCACAGCTCACAGTGTCGCGCCACGCACTCACTCAGTAGCAGGGCGACGGAACCATCAAGTCTCCTTAGTCGCCTCTTACGACATGCGTGGTAGACTACAGTGTTGCTATTCTTTGCTTCCCTTATGGGCCCCGGCAACACACGGGAGATATATGTTACCTACCAGTAGTTTAGACTGTCCCGTGAAATGAGTAATATGGGAAATACGTGGAAGGATCTACCAGAGATAGCGAATAAGAAGACTGCATACCATGACATTGTCAAGGGTTGCTATTCAATGGGGATACAATGTGCATACATTAACACAGGCAGACGTACAGACTGTCAGACACACACACACACACATACACACACAAAGACTTATACATATTCACACAGACAAACAGACAAAAGACACAGAAAACAAACAGCCACATAGACAGACACACTTAACAGGCAAACAGATAGACACAGACAGATAGAAGGACAGAGTGACAAACCAACATACAGACATACTGACATATTTACACCAATCATTTAAAGTCAGAGTGACCAGAACGACTGCAGCAAACATTACGCAACGCGTCCCCACCCTGAATCAACATCTGAGGTGCCGGGTTATGATATTCAACTATAATAGGCCATCGATACCGCAGTTAGGTGTGAGAACCTATCGATACCCTACACTTATGATTGATTATTGGCAGAGATTTATGAATCCCGGCCATTACTGCCTATTATGTTCGCGGGGTTTTTATTTTTATTCTCTCCTTCCTTTTTCTGTTAGTCTTCCGGTTTTTTCTACCTATTTCCTTCAACGCCTTGCCTGGGTGTATTTTTACCGGCTTCACCTTTGCCGCGACCGTGCGAATGTTCAACAACCGGCCTTTGCACAAGACACGTCCATAGTCTAATGCCTGGATATCAAAATTAATTAGAGACAAAAATGCCCTGCCTGGAAACGGAAGTTCGAAATCGAATTCCTACGCCTGCGCAAAGCGGCTGTATTGTTACCGGATTTAGCACTTGAAGCGTCAATTAACACCGGCTAGCCACAGAGCTTAATATCCTCGATCAGGTATTGGAGATAAAATGAAAGCGTCTGATACAGAGTCGTGCCTTGAAAATTATCAGGGGATGTTTAAATCGGCAATAAACGAGCCTGGATATTGCCTTGGGAAATAACTTCTCCAATTCGGTACGATTTACTCATTTAGTGATGAATTCACAGCCGCACTGCGCTTTGAAGTTGTGCTGTATATTGTTGAACATTGGATGTTTCTTTACCCTCTTTTTTCATTATCTGTGTTGGACAAATATTGGTACTTACACAAGAACATGTAGGACGCATCTACTGCTGAATGTAGCGGACAACCAGGCCGTGTTTGCGTCCTCAGATTGAAGCTTTTAGGTGAATAAGTGATCACACTCGCCTGTCCCTGGGCGTCGAGGGTGTTACGAGCGCTTGTTTAAAATGTTTAGTTTCACAACAAATGTGTTCAAGTAAACAGATTGCACAGCGGTAATAGACACAGTTGTTGCAGCGATATCTGACTTAGATAAACGCGTTACGTGTCATTTTCAGGACTTCGTCATCAACGCCAAACTCAGATTGATTTGCCAAGCAATTTTATGTTCAGTAGTTTGCCATCGTTTTCTGAACGAGAAATCAATGTTTATGTCCAACTGACAGATGTAGTGGACGATCTCATTACCCCGCCATCAGAGCGTAGAAATTTATTCGCAGGCACGTTAACCCTCGCGGCCACGCTGACCTCTCTTACTTAGCTGGGCACAAATAACATGATAACCGGATGTCACAGCCAACATAAGACAGCCCATCGGCCACGCTGACCTCTCTTACTTAGCTGGGCACAAATAACATGATAACCGGATGTTACAGCCAACATAAGACAGGCTCGCGGCCACGCTGGCCCCTCTTCCTTATCAGGGCACAAATAACATGATAACCGGATGTTACAGCCAACATAAGACAGGCTCGCGGTCACGCTGGCCTCTCTTACTTAGCTTGGCACAGATAACATGATAACCGGATGTCACAGCCAACATAAGACAAGCTAGTTCGGGTATCAAATATGTCTTTCGATTGGAAGAGAACACAGACTGACCGTATTGCGTGCACATAATCGTCTGCTTCTTGTGCACTGGTGTTGGCGTTCATGCATGTTCAAAGATTTCGATTCTTGGTATTATGGAATATTTGACAAATGATATCCCTCCATGCCACGGTCCCAATCCACCCTGCATCATTTCTCACTGTCTGCCTCTGCCTTGTCTACCGCTGATATTTCCACCGGCCGCGATCTTTTCCAATGACTCGCTTGACATTACGCGCCCACAGAATACGGCAGCTTCTGCAGCTTGTCTTGTTCCGTATGTATTTGGTGTTACTTTTCCAATGGAGTAATCTAAACAGGCCGAGAGAGGGATCATGCTGCATGGGCAACCAATAGTCTCTAAATTCAGCCCAGGCTGTGTGCTATGGAGAGGTATCACTGAATTTATAAACTATCTTTTATGAAGACGTCCAGGTGTCAGTCTGCCACATTTGTATATATTTATCAGCTTTCATAGACCTTTTCAAAGCAGTTGTTTTCAGTTAGTTATTCTGGCAGTCCAAGGCTTTCGCAACATCCGTCTTAGAAACGACATTTCTGTGTATACAGCAGCTTCAGCGATGTCTTACTACAGAAACTGCAGCGATGTCTTACTACAGAAACTGCAGCGATGTCTTACTACAGAAACTGTAGCGATGTCTTACTACAGAAACTGCAGCGATGTCTTACTACAGAAACTGCAGCGATGTCTTACTACAGAAACTGCAGCGATGTCTTACTACAGAAACTGCAGCGATGTCTTACTACAGAAACTGCAGCGATGTCTTACTACAGAAACTGCAGCGATGTCCTACTACAGAAACTGCAGCGATGTCCTACTACAGAAACTGCAGCGATGTCTTACTACAGAAACTGCAGCGATGTCTTACTACAGAAACTGCAGCGATGTCTTACTACAGAACTGCAGCGATGTCCTACTACAGAAACTGCAGCGATGTCTTACTACAGAAACTGCAGCGATGTCCTACTACAGAAACTGCAGCGATGTCCTACTACAGAAACTGCAGCGATGTCTTACTACAGAAACTGCAGCGATGTCTTACTACAGAAACTGCAGCGATGTCTTACTACAGAAACTGCAGCGATGTCTTACTACAGAAACTGCAGCGATATCCTACTACAGAAACTGCAGCGATGTCTTACTACAGAAACTGCAGCGATGTCTTACTACAGAAACTGCAGCGATGTCCTACTACAGAAACTGCAGCGATGTCTTACTACAGAAACTGCAGCGATGTCTTACTATAGAAACTGCAGCGATGTCCTACTACAGAAACTGCAGCGATGTCCTACTACAGAAACTTCAGCGATGTCTTACTACAGAAACTGCAGCGATGTCTTACTACAGAAACTGCAGCGATGTCTTACTAAGCTGGATGGGGATAACCATGTCGCAGAGAGCCGCAGAAGGTGGACTCCGATATCAAACTGTCACATGACTGACATAGAACATACAATGGTGGTACCAGTATGCACAGGAGAACTGATTAGGGAATTCATCTTGATTCATTATTTGCATCTTGATTTTCCCTACGGAAGCATAGCAGCAAGCATGGTAGCAAGAGTGTGCTTGCCCGTCAAGACAGCTGTCAAGGTTCAATCATCAGTAGAGACGTGATTATGTCTTTAGACCAGTAATGCTTTGTGATTGATTCAGTCACATAAACATGGATCATCATCACGCGCCTTGCCAACTGGTGTAGGCGTTCATGTCTGTCCACAGATCCCGGTCATCACCTCTGCTAATAATATTCCTTCATGCCACCATATCAGTCCATCCAGCATCATTTATCTCGGCCTGGCGCTGCCTTTTTTTTTCTCACTGCTCTTTCCAGTTGTAATGATATTCTCTAATGCCTTTATTTATATCACATGACCAAATAATGTTGTTTGTTTCTTTTTTATAGTTGTATATAATGTTCAAGTTTCATTAGTCTCTTTCGGGCAATCATTGTTAATTACTCTGACAGTCCTAAAGGTAATCGTAACAATCGTCTTAGGAACCACATCTCCATATCCTCCAAGCGTTTCCTCATTTGTTCATTTACTCTCCAAGACGTTCACTGCCATATAAACAAAACAAAGTTTTACATAGCATTTTAGCACTCTCTTTTTTACATTCAACGACAGTGACTTATTGCAAAGGATGCTTTTCATTTTCTGGAATGCAACATTTTATTGGCCTATTGGACATTAAACAAGCAACTAGAAAGTCGCATAGACACCCAGGAGAGGTGGATATACAGACGAATAGGTCGTATTTCATGGAAACAAAAACAATCAAATGCAGAGGTCCTAGAAAAACTGGGAATGAAGAGAGAGTTGATGATAGAAATTGATTGATTGATTGATTGATTGATGATTGATTGATTGATTAGGGACCGACATCACAGCATTCGGGGCCTTCCCATAAGCGCTCCGTCCCCATCCTCAGAAGCCAGCGAAGAGTTCCAACCCAAATAGTACCAGTAGCAATTATACAAGAAATAAAGAGGAGACAAGTGAAATATTTAACCACGTTAAAAGACATGATACTCTTATAAAAACCATACTGGAAGGCAAGGTTGAGGGCAAGCGAGCAAGATGTAAACAACGATACAAATGGGAGGATAACATCAAGAGATGGACGAACATCAGCCTGACAGAATATACAGTCAAGGCGAGAGGCAGACAGTGTTGGAGATCCATTGCAGCCAACCTTCATTGTGGAGACGGCACCTGATTGATTGATTGATTGGCCTATTCTTCTCTTAATTTCTGCTGTGCATCTTTCATCTGATGCTATAATTGCCCCTGGGTATTTCAGTGTATTAGCTTGGTGAAGCATTTTCCCTTCTATTGTTATCTCACATTTTGGTGTCATGTTTTTCTTTGATATAACCACGTTTTTCTGTTTTCTTGACATTCAAACAGAGTGTTGTTTTTTTTTTTTTAACACCATTTGTCCAACAATTGTTGCAGATCTTTTACATTTTCAGCCTTTAATACTATGGCATCTGAATAACGTAGATTGTCTATATTATAACCACTTTATTCGTATTTCTGGCCTCTCTTTAATATCTCTCATTATTACTTCGCTATTGAGAGAGAAGAGATCCGGTGAAAAAACACATCCCTGTCGTTCTCCTAGCTTTATTTGTTCATAATTGCCCTCTTGATTTCCCATTTTAATTGCTGCTGCTTGTTTCCAATAAATATTCATTATTATTCTGAGATCTTTCCCATCAAAGTTGATATATTCCATCATTTTAATTACTTAGTCATGGTTTACTTTATCAAATACTTTGGTATAATATATAAAGCACAAATATATGTCTTTCGGCGTCTCTATTGATCATTCTAGTCGTGTTCCTAATGTGTATATAGCATTGTTTGTACCTGGTCATTCCACAAGTGTATACTGTTCTTCACCAATTTTCATCTTTGTTCTTGTTCTACTCGTTAACTGGCTCTGTGCGCGATGGGGTTACAGACGCAGTTCGTAATCCCGCATACCACATTTGAAACACAGCTGCGGGCGAGTTGGAAGCGGACCGCCTTGCATTGGTTTCCAATACAAAGGTATTAGTGCCGGTTGTTCAGAAAGCAACGGCAAACTACTGAACGTAATTTTGCCAAAAAATCACGAACAGCCGAAAATGATGGGGTTGACTGCAACGTACTGTAAAGGATATGCAACTAACTTGATAACTACTCATTATAATTCTGATTTAAAGTTTCGTGAAATGTTTTATGAGGTTTATTGTAAGCAAATCTTCGTATCCAATTGCTACTAGTCTTTTTGGTAGAGCTATAAATACAGATTTTAGCATATTACTCGGTATATATCCATTGTATGAGAGACATCCGGCCAAGTGGATAGAATGCCGGACTCCTATTCGGGGACGGGTTAGAATCCTCGATAAGGTGATGGACTTTTGTATTTTGGAAGAAAACCCTAGCCTGCACACTTCGCAGTGACTTTCCAGACGCCTTAATTTTTCAGACTCCAGTCACACCCCTTCCCCTGTTCTACACTGCAAGGTACTATAGCTTTAATGACAGTTTTTATGTATCCACTGTCTTAAATATCAATCAACATTTTAGTTAATTTTTCTTCTCCAAATTCTCTCACTACTTCTAATTCGTCTATGGATGTTCCGTCCGGACAGGCTGTTTTTATGTTTTTCATTTAGAATAGGTGGACCTTCTAAGTTACTTCCTTCGATTAATTCTGCTCTTTCTCAGTCAAAGAACTTATATACTCATTCCATCTCTTTATTACAATATCTTATACTACCAATAATCTCTTTCCTGATTATAATTTCACACTTTCTGTCTTGACTCGCTTTCTATTTTTTTATTCCTGTGGGCTCATTGATCTCTCTATGCGTATTTGTTGCATCTTGAATAGAATTTAATTAAATTGTATTGCATGCCTTGTTTAACCAATTCTTTTGCTTTTGCCTTCCCACATTTATTTCGTATATCTTTATTTATCTTGTCATACTCTCGCGTGTCAGTTTTACTTTGTTTTCTTGTGCCCATTAACTTTAATATTTCTTCAGTCATGCATTTTTTTCTTAGATTGCTGTCTTCTCTTCGATAATATCTCGTTGCTCGTTTGATGAATAGCGTCAATTAGCATTTACCATTGTTAATTTCTACTCTGAATTTACGAGGGCGAGTCACTAAGTAAGTACACAGTTCTGTGGGATGGCAGGTAAATGTAGTTGGTGTTTTCTACAGGTGTCATTAGGTGAAAGCAACATCGAACTTTATATTCCCATTCTTCAGGTGGCGCTAGGTTTCATATGCGCATGCGCAGCGCATAAACAAATGGCGACTGTACTTACGGAGTCTACAACCAAACAGCAACATGCTGTTGTGCGTTTTTTAATGGGCAAAAGGACTGCCTGCAAAGGACATTCATAAGGAAATGCTCCCTGTTTATGCTGACAAATGTTTTTCCCGTAAAGCGGTGCATAGCTGGGTAGAAAAATTTTCTGAGAGACGCTCTAAAATTGTTGATGAAATCCCATCTAGTCGTCCTGTTGAGATTGCAACAGAAGCATCCGTGCAGCGGGTGGAGGAGATGATTAGAGGTGACTAGCGAGTAACGATAGACTCTGTTGCATCTGCAATAGGGTGGTAACATGGTTCAGCATACAGCACAATGCATGATCGATTGACATTTCGCGAATGGCACCGAAGTTTAATGTGAAGTGAAAAATTGGTTTAGAAAACAGAGCACGCAGTTCTATGCGGCCGGTTTGGGAGAACTGATAAAGCGATGGGATAAGTGCATCAATGTTGCTGGGAATTATGTTGAGAAATAAAGGGACAATGTATGTATACAAAATAAACTGGTTTCAAGTTGTTGTCATATTTAGTTATTTTTCTACAGTCATTTGTGATTTACTTATTGACTTCCCCTCGTACATTTACCTGCCATCCCACAGAACTGTGTGACTTACTTATTGACTCGCCCACATATTTCTTCTCCGTAGTGACAAGTTGTATTCAAATATGTGGCTTATACAGTCGAGTCCACTTAAGTCGAACTCGGATAAGAATATCATTGTAAAAAAAAGTCCTGATTAGTCGAATTCGGTTAACTCGAATTTTCGGATTAGTCGAACATAAAAATGATTACTGATTATATAAGTGTTCATGTTTAAGTCGAACTGTTCATTTCACACCCAAAAAAAAAAAAATTGTTTCGCGAAAGAATTATTTTTAGTCAGCCCGAAGAACAACAATCACGCACATACGATATCTCGCTACATGTTAACAATGACTTTAACTTTAGAAAGAATGATTGAGCTGTTGGAAGAGGTTGAACACAGTGGGAAGAAGAAAGTGAATATACCTAGAGAATTTGGTATTCCAACGTCGACACTTTTCGGCATTGTAAAACATGTTAGACCGCTACAGAAAATTGTTTTTCGAATGTCAAATCCACAGTGATAGACAGCCAGCTAGAACTGCCCCAAGTGATTTTGTTGATGCTGCCCTTTTAAAATGATTAACTGTGGTTATATCGGCAAATGTACCAGTAAATGGGCCTTTACTTATTGAGAAAGCAGATGAATTTGCACGTCTTGGAGGTCAGACAGACTGGAATTGTAGTGCTGGCTGGTTGGATCGTTTCAAAAAACGACATTGGATCACGTACAAGAATGTGTGTGGGGAGAAACAGTCAGTCGACGAAGCAACGACTCACTCATGGATAGAAGACATGCTCAGACCTGCTTTAGCTGCAAGCACAACCTGTATCGCAGTCAGGTATTTTAGCATGGATTGACAAAATTGACATTTACATGATGCAGACTGGATGTTCAGATGATGCAGTCTCACCATTTTGTGCCTTTAAACAGGCCACGGGAAGACACTTGTTCACAAGCCAAGAAGCAAAGCAAAATCACAGACCTTTTTCTTTAATTAATTTGGAAATTTTCATAGGACTTTAATGTTCCGCATTTTAAAATAATTAAACATTTCAACATTTCTGATATGGTATTGCTATTTATTTGTTCACTAACTGTGTTTCCTAAGTGGTACAATCATTTTACTCAATGCTACTGCATGGCATTAGTGTAAATGTGTGCAGTCTGGATAAGTAGAATTTCTGATAAGTAGAACAAATTCCTTCGGCCCCTGTGACTTCTACTTATCCAGACTCCACTGTATTTCTTCTCCGTAGTGACAAGTTGTATCAAAATATGTGGCTTATATTTCTTCTCCATAGCGATAATGAATCACGCCTTTGGTTGTCATGCATGTCCACAGACTCCTGTCTGAGAGACATCCGGCCAGTGTCAATATGCCAAGACGTTCTCTGTCTGGACATTCCCCTGTCTCTCTTTTCTCCAGCTTTCCTATATTCCAGCGTGTTCCAGCGAACGATTAACGTTGTCTGCTTCTGATTCAGCTAGTCAGCGCTCTTCTTGGGTTACTTTATTTGGAGGTGTTTGTTATTATGTTCGTAGTTGTTAGTTCATAATGTTCTCAATATGCTGGTATTACCCTTGCTGCCTGCAAGCGATGTTGTTTATCTCAGGCACAATATAGATAAATAAACTGAGTTTGCATCTCTCTTATTCTCTCTCTCTCTCTCTCTCTCTCTCTCTCTCTCTCGCTCTGTGTGTGTGGTGTGTGTGTGTGTGTGTGTGTGTGTGTGTGTGTGTGTGTGTGTGTGTGTGTGTGTGCGTGTGTGTGTGTGTGTTGTCGTTGTTGTCTAAGGTTAGCTTAATAAATTATGTTTGAATGAAATAATGTTTGAGAGCATAGAGGTAAGAAGAGCAGAGCGTCGGACGTGCCTGCGCGTCCAATTCTTAACTCTTTGAAAACAAAGTTCATTCGTTCGTCCGATCTCTCTCTCTCTCTCTCTCTCTCTCTCTCTCTCTCTCTCTCTCTCTCTCTCTCTCTCTCTCTCTCTCTCTCGCTTTCCCTCTCTCTCTCTCTCTCTCTCTCTCTCTCTCTCTCTCTTTCTCTCGTCCTCTTTAACTCAAGTTATCGTAATTACACGCATGCTTACACATACACATACAGATGCGCATACACACACACGCAGAGAGAGAGAGAGAGAGAGAGAGAGAGAGCGAGAGAGAGGAGAGAGGGAGAGGCAAACATACACATGAATAACGAGATCGGAAAACAAAGGATTAACTTATATATTTACACACGCATTTACAAGCAAAAGCCTCAGAAAACAAACGTTCCTTTCAATAAACACACACACACACACACACACACACACACATTAGCATGCATAAGCACAGGTATTGAAGCACATAAATATGTCCACACTCACGCGCGCACACACACTCACTTCAGTATACTAAAAGCCGACAAGACGACAAAACCAATCCGGTCTCTCCCCCGAGTCAAACTTCCTATCCTAAACCATGCGTTGCATTTAATTTGCCTGTTGTGCCTGGCTCCAAGTTCAGCTTTCATAATTGCTGGTGATGTTTTGCCTAAAACTGTTTCACACCAATGTTTGTTGAAAGGTGAGTGTTTCAAACCGGATCGTTTCCGTTGCAGCTTCCGATTGTGTAGCCATTACGAAGAACAAACACGGGACAAAATACATGCAAATTTTCAGCAATATCCGCCAGGCTGGTAATTTGTTTCCGTCGACACCGCTAAAACAAACGTTATCAAATCAAATCGTGTTTGCCTCAGACAGTGATGGAGTTCAAAACGAAGCATCCAAACATGAAAGCATTTCACGTCAAAAGGGACCAGTGCCTGGTTACAAAATGTCACACATTGAGCGCGGATATTTCTTTCTGACACTAGCAATGGCGTCCTTTCCATCATTTCCACATTAAACTTTATGTGTTTGTTTGTTTGTTTGTTTGTTTGTTTGTTTGTTTGTTTGTTTCTTTGTAAACGATCGCCTTTATTGCATATGAATACATCTGGAAGTGCTTCAGTCTCATCTGTAAGCTACCAGAGAGCAAGATCAACTTTTCTATCAAGATCAATCTATACAAGTTACAATAGGGAAGATCAACTTTTCTATCAAGATCAAACTATACAAGTAACATTAGGGAAGATCAACTTTTCTATCAAGACCAAACTATACAAGTAACAATAGGGAAGATCAACTTTTCAATCAGGATCAAACTATACAAGTAAAAATAGGGAAGATCAAGTTTTCTATCAAGATCAAACTATACAAGTAACAATAGGGAAGATCAACTTTTCTATCAAGATCAAACTATACAAGTAACATTAGAGAAGACCAACTTTTCTACCAAGATCAAAATACACAAGTAACAATAGGGAAGATCAACTATTCTATCAAGATTAAACTATACTAGTAGCAATATGGAAGACCTTTTCTATCAAGATCATACTATATAAGTAACAATATGGAGAATCAATTTTTCTATCAAGATCAAACTAAACACGCAACAATAGCGAAGATCAACTTTTCTATCAAGCTCAACCTATACAAGTAACAATAGGAAAGATCAACTTTTCTATCAAGATCAAACTATACAAGTAACATTAGGGAAGATCAACTTTTCTATCAAGACCAAACTATACAAGTAACAATAGGGAAGATCAACTTTTCAATCAGGATCAAACTATACAAGTAAAAATAGGGAAGATCAAGTTTTCTATCAAGATCAAACTATACAAGTAACAATAGGGAAGATCAACTTTTCTATCAAGATCAAACTATACAAGTAACATTAGAGAAGACCAACTTTTCTACCAAGATCAAAATACACAAGTAACAATAGGGATGTCACAAAATGAAACCGTGTGTTTATCCGGTTGATTATTACGGAGGATTTTCTGATTACGCGGACGATCAGCCAGCGACATCTATTTTTACTAACTGGAAAAACACAGCGGATGTCAAAATCTCAGGACAATATTTGTAGCTGCACGTGTAAATCTCTAACGGATTTTGAAACATTTGGTGGTGATGGAGACAGCGCCGTGACAGTTTGTCAACATTTGAATACAAATGGAAGCAGTGGGGTCAGCCCATATACAAAAGTGGTGGTGAGTGAGGAGGAAGTGAGTGCGCTGAATCAAATATCACCTTGACAAGTCATAAAACATATCAGAGGGACAACGGAAGTACTTAGCACGGAAGTGACAGTACATATGTCAATTCTTGGTTTCCGGAGCACCGAGAAGATTGACGGGGTTATTTGCAACTGTTGTTGGGGGTATACAGAAACTTGCTGGCTTGTTTTGAGAATCTAAACCATTGATGACAACTTTGACTGGACTAAAGCCAGGAAAATAGTTCTTGACTGGGGTAGTTTGCCATATAAACTCGAGTTGGGACCAGCTAGGGAGGACTTGAAATTATGCTTTAGTCAGAGTGCCAGGGCACGGCAGCGCCTAGTGGAAATAATATCTACCGTGTGTTAATTAGGGACTTAATTTTACACGTGCCTATAATGGCAGATGTAGATATGATTGATAGGACTGCAGGAGTGCCATTTAAGGTATAACCTATTATAATATATTCGTTATAATTACTTTAGGCAGTAGCCTTGTTAACTATAGTGTGATGATTAGCACTGTTAGTGGAAACTAGCTAGAGTAGGGAAGTGATACTTGGCTCGGTTAGCTAGAATAGATTAGTGAAGTGTTGATAAGCTTTACTAGTTGAGAATTGAGGGATAATTGGGATCTTCCCGTAGGTGTCCCTGGTGGGCGGGGTTCCGCATTCTGTTTGCTGATATTCTTTCTTTGTCATAGCCTGATTCGACTCTAGGTGGGTAGCTAATCTGCTCTGTGACTAAGTCTAGTTAGCTAAAGATCATTAAGCAAGGTGATAGGCTTACACTCAGCCGAAGGGATCAGTGACTAGTACTATCACCAGATGTGTTGTTTCTATCCTAGGTTCCCTACCAGATCCAAGGAAACTCTGCAAGTTTTGGGGAAGAATTAAAAAACCCATTCTGAAGAACACCAGTTCAAGAGTCAATAAAGTTGCATACAGAAACGTAACTTAAGCTAGGAGGAAGTTGATTCACCAAAGATAGTGATGATTACTGATGCACCACCAGCATCAGACAGTAGTAACTAAATGAGAACAGTCTAATAGTTACCTAGTGTTATATAATCTCGTGTAATAGAACACAAGACAGTATACGTGAGGCTAGATAGACACGAGTGAGGATCAATCACAGTAACAATTAACATTAGTAATTAGCACTTATGGACTGAATGGTTCGATGTGCAACGAGGATGATCTTTCGACTAACTAACTAACTAACTAACTGCGTACACCCTACAAAAGACTTGTGCAGTTTGTTAAGGAACGTTAGGAACGGACATTGTGTAGAGTGCAACCGGTCCATGATTCTGTTAATACCACCGGTGTCTATTTCGGATGTTCATGAAATTGGATTACCAGAGGTCTACAGAGGCAAAGCATTATCCGGCAAGATGGTTCCGGCAACGGGTGAGACGTACTTGTTCTGACGTAACGTGCTGTGGTCTATCTTTGCTGTGATCAGCTGACTGAGTTGATGTCTGAGAGACAGAGTCTACACACTTTATAGAACACGTCACACATTTTATTCACATACACGTCTCATATACGTTACATTTTTATTTTAATAAATTACTCTTTATTAATTTCTAGAAGCAAGAGTTGTTGAGTATGTTGCGTTGGGGAAGTATGAGAAGGGGGCATAGTACGACAGTGTGAGAGTGATAGGAAAAGGTGTCCATAGGCTGATGGAGTGTGTTGGACGGAAGCTGGTGGATTCTCCAGAATATTGAGGGGGAAAAAAATAATATTATAATGTGGGTGTCGGATCTCCTCACTCCAGGGACGACACTTTAAAGGAGGACACGACATTATTGGGGGCTCGTAAACGTGATCTTTGGACAGCGGGATCTCTCGTAAACGAGATCTTTGGACAGCGGGATCTCCCGTAAACGGAATCCTTGGACAGCGAGATCTCCTGCAAGCAGGAACGTTTGACAGTGGGATCTTCTGACAACGGGGTCTTTTGACACGGGATCCTTAGTTATAAGAGGGAGATATCAGTTTGGAGAATCCAGCTAGAGTGAATGTGGATAGGGGATAGGATTAATATCTTACCTGTTCACACTTCACACGTCTGCATAGGTCTGTGGTCCTGATTCTACTCTTGTCACTGAGTGAATGTGCTGTGTGTGGTAATATCTAGATTGATAGTACTTGTTCATATATCTGTATAGTAATTTGCAGTTATATTGTACTAGACCTGCTAGCTTACCTCTCTGTATAATGGCCACCCCTAAACTTAGCACAGCAGAATTAAAGGCAAAGGGGG
Source organism: Cepaea nemoralis (assembly GCA_014155875.1). Classification (NCBI taxonomy): domain Eukaryota; kingdom Metazoa; phylum Mollusca; class Gastropoda; order Stylommatophora; family Helicidae; genus Cepaea; species Cepaea nemoralis. The sequence continues at coordinate 182,750 of JACEFZ010000856.1, forward strand.
AAGAAATGGGATTGGCTGGGTCTTCTCTAACGGATTACATACAGGAAGTGGAGAGAGAGTATCGTCAAGCAGAAAGGGAAGATCGAAAGGCTGAGCTGGAATTGAGAAGGATGGAATTGGAAGCTGAGCAAGCAGCTAGGACATTGGAAGCTGAGCAAGCAGCTAGGAAATTGGAAGCTGAGCAAGCAGCTAGGAAATTTGAAGCTGAACAAGCAGCTAGGAAATTAGAAGCTGAACAGGAAGCACAGAAAAGGGAGCACGAGTACCGGATGAGGGAACTCGAGTTGAAGAGTCAATCTAATGGAGAAACTGAGGGAGCAGTTGGAGGTTCCTCCATCCCAGGATCAACACCAGTAGGTGGACATGGGTACCATGCTATGAAGTTTCCTTTAGCGGTCTACGAGGAGGACAAAGAGAAGATTGATCAATACCTTCAACGCTTCGAGGCTATGTCAGTTGCTATGGGTCTGGAGCGTAACAAATGGAATCTTAAGCTATCCCAGGGATTACGCGGGACGGGATACGAGGTTTATACTCGCCTGCCACCAGGACATGAGAACAATTATGATGAGTTAAAGACGGCTCTGCTGAAACGATTCGAGGTTACGTCACATACCTACCGGAAAAAATTTCGAGCAGCGAAACGAGAACCCGGAGAGTTGTTTGCCGCCTACAGTTTGCGTCTTAAATCTTATCTCCATAAGTGGATGGATTTGGCTGGGTTCGCACATGACTATGAGAGTCTGGAAGAGCTCATGGTGGTCGACCAGCTGAAGAAGCAAATGTCTAAACCTCTCAGGACGTTCCTGGGAGAACAAGGAGCGGAACGTATTGACCTCGTGACTAAATTAGCAGAACGGTTCGTCGAGGTACATGGGGAGGCAGGGGAGAACCTTTCCACCAACTCCAAAAGTCAAGAGAAACATGACAAGAAGAAAGCCAAAAACTCAGGAACAAAAAGTGGGAACCTTATGTGCAAAAATCAGAGGATAGTTCAGAGAAGAAGAAGGAGGGAAGCAAGAGCACTTCAAGCTCTACACCTAAACGACCGTGGTCGGAGAAGTGGTGTTCAATTTGTAAGTCACCCTCTCACAATACGAGGGACTGCAAATCAAAGGCTAAGAACCCTCACTTTGCAGCATGTCAAGTGACTTCCAAGGAGGTTGTCACGGAAAATGCCAAGGTCAACAAGGAAGCTCGCCACCAGGAGAGCTCACTCAAGTCCGACAATAGAAAATCTAGGACAGGGAAATGGTGCAACCAATGCAAGTCAAACACGCACAATGCTATTGACTGCAGGGGAAAGTCAGGAGACACTCAATTCGTCGTGTGCTCAGGGAAACCTAAGGTGGAGCCCACCGAACAGGTCGAGGCCGAGGAAGAGACTCCAGACCAGGAAAAACCACCTGTAGTGGAATTGGTAGAGGTTAACGGTCGTCAAGTGGAGTGTTTATACGACACAGGACTGGACGGGGAGGCCGTGATTTCTGCGGATCTGGTACATCCAGAACAATTCACAGGTGAAACATTGGATATACAGCCTGCACAGAAGAGTGCTGTAACCATGAAGTTGCCCATTGCTAATGTGGAGATTCAGGTCAAGGTACGTCACCGGCACCATCAAGGCCGCTGTATTGACCGATCCCATTTTTCCAGTCATCCTAGGTTGCCGGTATGTCTTTCTGGGAATGCCCAGGGAGCCAATTCCATATGGGAGCAATGCAGACTCGCTCTCAGACGAAAACGGAAGAGGCAGACGCAATTGTGACTAACCCAATGCCGGGGGAGCTACGAACTGCCCAGAGTGAGGATGATACTTTACGTCCTTGCTACAAAAAGCTGCAGAAAAGTGCTGATCCACCAGGACGGGGGCAGTACTACATGAAGAATAGGATACTCTACAGGAGAGCAGGAAGGGGAGACAACCTATACGGTCAGTTGGTCGTCCCGAAAGCTCATCGGTCCCAGATTCTTCATATGGGGCATACCATCTCCTTTAGTGGACACATGGGTATTGCCGCCACCATGCAGCGGATTTCCTGCCACTACTATTGGCCGGGAATGACAGATGATGTGCGTCGGTATGTGAAGTCATGCCCTGAGTGCCAGAGGGTGGCACCGAAACACTGGACAGCACCGGTGGTGTTGGGTGAGATGCCCATCATGAACTCTCCTTTCGAGAGGGTAGCCATCGATATCGTGGGTCCACTTCCCAGGACTAGGAAGAGGAACATGTATATACTCACAATGGTGGATTGCTGTACAATGTGGGGTGAGGCTATACCGTTGACCACGATTGACTCGAAAAGAGTGGCGGACGCACTGATGGAGGCCTTTACCAGATTAGGCTTTCCGGATCAAATTCTGACGGACTAATGGATCTCAGTTTTGTGGAAAACTCATGGAGGAGGTATTTAGGGTGTTTCACTCTAACCACATACATACCAGCCCTTACCACCCTCAAGCCAATGGACAAGTAGAGCGTTTCAACGGCACGTTGATGACAATGCTCAGGAAACTAGCGCAGGAAAAACCTGATAGGTGGGATGAATATATCCCAGCAGCACTCTTTGCCTATCGGGAAGTTCCTCATGGCTCAACAGGACTACCACCCGCTACGTTGCTGTTTGGTCGTCCAATCAAAGGACCGTTGGAAGCCATGTTGAGGAGTTGGACTGAAGAGGGGACGTCAGAAGAAGTGATCTCATCCTATCAATACGTGGAGGAACTGAAAGAAAAACTCCACAAGGGATGGACTCTGGCAAATCAAAACTTGAAAAAGGCCAGGAAAAGACATGCGGCTTACTACAACCGTAGGTCTAAAGAAAGATCTCTAGAGGTAGGAGATAAAGTCTTGTTGTTACTCCCAACGGGAAACAACAAACTGGAGATAGGTTGGCAAGGACCATTTCCCGTGGAAAGGGTAATATCCAGAACCAACTATCAGATCCGGATCCGGGGAAAGTCGAAGATTTTCCATATCAATCTCTTGCGGAAATACGAAGAGAGACCCGGAGACAAGGCAGCTCACCTCATGGCAATGGCAGTTGCAGTGGAGACAGAAGTGGGAACCAGCGAGGGCAGGGAATATCCCTTAGTACACCAGGAAACCTATAGGGATGTACAAGTGAACCCTGATCTGACCTCCCAGGAGAGGGAAAGGATAACCCAGGTTCTCAAGTCTCATAAGGAGATACTGACTGATAAACCAGGACGAACGAGGTTGGTGGAGTTTCGAGATGACTTTGACCACACAGGAGCCTGTTCGCCAAAAGGTTTACCCAGTGCCATTCTCTAAAGAAAAGGCCCTGGAGGAGGAAATAAAAAAACTGCTGGAGGATGACGTGATTGCACCATCCACATCCCCATACAATGCGGGGGTAGTTTTGTTACGCAAACCAAGTGGAGAACACAGGTTGTGTATAGATTACCGACTTCTGAACAGTCATACACAGTTTCAGGTGGAACCTTTGCCGAATCCAACTCAGTTATTCGCTAGGCTCCATAAGGCTTGGTACTTTTCAAAGGTGGATCTGAGTCGGGGGTACTATCAGATACCAGTCAAACCGGAGATTCGACCACTGTTAGCTTTCAGTACACCCAGTGGACACTACGAATTCAAGGTCATGCCCTTTGGACTCAGCAATGCACCTAGTGTGTTTACACGTATGATGAGGACTTTACTAGATCCGTTACAGGATCCGTCCATCATCTCATTCATGGATGATATTCTGATTTCCAGTGACAGCTTGGATGACCACTTACAATCCTTGGAGAGAGTGTTTAAGAGGCTCAAGGAAGCAGGGCTTACTGCTCGTCCAACCAAGTGCATGATTGGTTACCAGACTCTGGAATTTCTAGGTCACACCATCACTCCAGGACACATTGTTCCAGAAGAGAAGAACCTGGAGAAAATCAGAAATGCACCAAGGCCAAAAACGAAGAAGGATGTGCGATCTTTTCTCTCGTTGTGTGGGTTCTACCACAAATTTATCCCACATTTCACGGAACTGGGAGCTCCGTTGACCGGAAACCTTGAAAAAGGGATTACCGGATCAAATCATTTGGACACCAGAATGTGAGAATGCCTATAGTCAGTTAAAGGAGGCCTTGGTCAGCAAACCTGTATTACAGCTCCCTGACCTTTCCAAACCATTTGTGTTGAGAACGGATGCGAGTGCGATTGGAATTGGAGCCGCTTTGTTACAGGAAGGAAAAGACGATGCTTCGGTTTTGAAACCTGTGGCATACGCAAGTAAGAAACTTCTACAGGCGGAGAGGAATTATTCAACCGTCGAGAGAGAATGCTTGTCCCTCGTATGGGCAGTGCAAAAATTTCAGCCATATTTGTATGGAGTTAAGTTTCGGGTTCAGTCGGATCATCAGCCCCTGATGTTCCTGGCTACTTCTCAGAAGCTCAACGCACGTTTGATGCGGTGGTCGTTGTTACTTCAACCGTATAATTTCACAGTAGAGTACATTCCTGGGAAGGAAAATGTTGGAGCGGATTTCTTGTCAAGACTACCCAGCTCCTGAAGAAGAAGAATGAATCATCTGGATTAAACTCACGGTGGAGAAGAGTGAGATGGACTACTCTCTTAGGAGGGGGCCTATGTCACAAAATGAAACCGTGTGTTTATCCGGTTGATTATTACGGAGGATTTTCTGATTACGCGGACGATCAGCCAGCGACATCTATTTTTACTAACTGGAAAAACACAGCGGATGTCAAAATCTCAGGACAATATTTGTAGCTGCACGTGTAAATCTCTAACGGATTTTGAAACATTTGGTGGTGATGGAGACAGCGCCGTGACAGTTTGTCAACATTTGAATACAAATGGAAGCAGTGGGGTCAGCCCATATACAAAAGTGGTGGTGAGTGAGGAGGAAGTGAGTGCGCTGAATCAAATATCACCTTGACAAGTCATAAAACATATCAGAGGGACAACGGAAGTACTTAGCACGGAAGTGACAGTACATATGTCAATTCTTGGTTTCCGGAGCACCGAGAAGATTGACGGGGTTATTTGCCACTGTTGTTGGGGGTATACAGAAACTTGCTGGCTTGTTTTGAGAATCTAAACTATTGATGACAACTTTGACTGGACTAAAGCCAGGAAAATAGTTCTTGACTGGGGTAGTTTGCCATATAAACTCGAGTTGGGACCAGCTAGGGAGGACTTGAAATTATGCTTTAGTCAGAGTGCCAGGGCACGGCAGCGCCTAGTGGAAATAATATCTACCGTGTGTTAATTAGGGACTTAATTTTACACGTGCCTATAATGGCAGATGTAGATATGATTGATAGGACTGCAGGAGTGCCATTTAAGGTATAACCTATTATAATATATTCGTTATAATTACTTTAGGCAGTAGCCTTGTTAACTATAGTGTGATGATTAGCACTGTTAGTGGAAACTAGCTAGAGTAGGGAAGTGATACTTGGCTCGGTTAGCTAGAATAGATTAGTGAAGTGTTGATAAGCTTTACTAGTTGAGAATTGAGGGATAATTGGGATCTTCCCGTAGGTGTCCCTGGTGGGCGGGGTTCCGCATTCTGTTTGCTGATATTCTTTCTTTGTCATAGCCTGATTCGACTCTAGGTGGGTAGCTAATCTGCTCTGTGACTAAGTCTAGTTAGCTAAAGATCATTAAGCAAGGTGATAGGCTTACACTCAGCCGAAGGGATCAGTGACTAGTACTATCACCAGATGTGTTGTTTCTATCCTAGGTTCCCTACCAGATCCAAGGAAACTCTGCAAGTTTTGGGAAGAATTAAAAAACCCATTCTGAAGAACACCAGTTCAAGAGTCAATAAAGTTGCATACAGAAACGTAACTTAAGCTAGGAGGAAGTTGATTCACCAAAGATAGTGATGATTACTGATGCACCACCAGCATCAGACAGTAGTAACTAAATGAGAACAGTCTAATAGTTACCTAGTGTTATATAATCTCGTGTAATAGAACACAAGACAGTATACGTGAGGCTAGATAGACACGAGTGAGGATCAATCACAGTAACAATTAACATTAGTAATTAGCACTTATGGACTGAATGGTTCGATGTGCAACGAGGATGATCTTTCGACTAACTAACTAACTAACTAACTGCGTACACCCTACAAAAGACTTGTGCAGTTTGTTAAGGAACGTTAGGAACGGACATTGTGTAGAGTGCAACCGGTCCATGATTCTGTTAATACCACCGGTGTCTATTTCGGATGTTCATGAAATTGGATTACCAGAGGTCTACAGAGGCAAAGCATTATCCGGCAAGATGGTTCCGGCAACGGGTGAGACGTACTTGTTCTGACGTAACGTGCTGTGGTCTATCTTTGCTGTGATCAGCTGACTGAGTTGATGTCTGAGAGACAGAGTCTACACACTTTATAGAACACGTCACACATTTTCTTCACATACACGTCTCATATACGTTACACTTTTATTTTAATAAATTACTCTTTATTAATTTCTAGAAGCAAGAGTTGTTGAGTATGTTGCGTTGGGGAAGTATGAGAAGGGGGCATAGTACGACAGTGTGAGAGTGATAGGAAAAGGTGTCCATAGGCTGATGGAGTGTGTTGGACGGAAGCTGGTGGATTCTCCAGAATATTGAGGGGGAAAAAAAATAATATTATAATGTGGGTGTCGGATCTCCTCACTCCAGGGACGACACTTTAAAGGAGGACACGACAAGGGAAGATCAACTATTCTATCAAGATTAAACTATACTAGTAGCAATATGGAAGACCTTTTCTATCAAGATCATACTATATAAGTAACAATATGGAGAATCAATTTTTCTATCAAGATCAAACTAAACACGTAACAATAGCGAAGATCAACTTTTCTATCAAGCTCAACCTATACTAAGTAACAATAGGAAAGATCAACTTTTCTAGCAAGATCAAATTATATAATTAACAATATGGAAGATCAATTTTTCTATCAAGATCAAACTACACAAGTAACAATAGCGAAGATCAACTTTTCTATGAAGTTCAAACTATACAAGTAACAATATTGAAGATCAACTTCTCTATCAAGATCAAACTACAGGTAGGCCCCTGTTACCATCGGGTTTACGTTCTTGGAAAACGCGACGTTAAGTGAAACGACGTATAGCGAAACACTATTTCCCGTAGAATTAAATGAAATGCAGTGTAATGTGTATCACAGTAATGTTTATTTTGTTGGCTATTGATATTTTTGGGCTAAACAGAGGTGGGTTGGAGGGCGAGTGGTAGAGTGTTTAGGACGCAGAGGCATTAAATTCTCCCTCTTCATCTGAGGATGAAACTGTAACCTCTTCCTGCCTCTTTTCCTGGCTCTTCTCTGCTTGAACAAAAAATGTGTCCAATGTCTGCTGCACAGTAACCACCCTCCTCAGTATCAGCACTCGCCGCTTCACCTGTTGTCTGAATGTTGTGCAGGTGTGAACGCTTCTTAGAGCGCTCAAACCAACCACTATTCGCTCTAAAACTATCGTCAGCACTATTAGTACTGCTCTCACCCGCTTTCTTAGCTAGATCTTCATAGAGAGACTTTGCTTTCTCTTGGATAACCATCTTGCTCGCAAGCATATTCCATTGGTTCTGGTCTTCAATTCAGACGGCTAATTGTGCTTCCATGCTCTCCATAAAAATACTTTTGGTACAAGTGATCTTGGAAGCACTCAAAGGGGTTATGTTTTTAGCACCCTTTTTGATTGTTTCAGCACCTGCATGAATTGTCCTTACCGTCTTTGGAGGTAAACCATAGACTTTACCGATATCAACAGCTCGATCGCCAGCCTCAAAACGACGTTATGGCGAAACTTAGCGACGTAAAGTGAAGTTAGTCCGCTATGTGACAACAACGTTATAGTGAAACGACGTATACCGAGGCAACGTATAGCGGGGCCTACTTGTATACAAGTATCAATCGGAAATTTAAAAGAATTTTAGGTACGTGTAACTTCTGCGAAAAAAATGAGAGACCCTGTACACAGACACAGTGTACATACCTTACAACGAACTCCACTACGGTAAACGAAAATCACAGGGGAAAATACCCCCAAAAATAATCAAATAATAATATGTATACTACGACACAATGAACGACGTTTCGATCATATTAATCTTCCTCAGGAACAACACAAACAGATCAACAGAAAAACATGAAAATAGACAATTAAATATGTTTTAATGTTATACAATATTCTAATTTCATGTTTTTCGTTAGATCTGACATAATCAGCCCCTAACGATTACTCCAACGCGAAACGGTTACAGATCGTGTCATAAAATACATTCCAGTCTGTTATAATTGCGCTGAATTCAGTGTTCCCCCATGTGATGACATTTTCCTGCCCCCAGTATATATTTCCGACTATTCTGAGATGTTTCCCATCTATGCTTAGTTCAGTGTTTCCCCATGTGATGACAAATTCCTGCCCCCAGTATATATTTCCGACTATTCTGAGATCTTTCCTATCTATGCTGAGTTCAGGCAGAATGTCGAAATTCTCTTGATATTTCACTTTACCAGAAGCATTCGGATAGCCTATAAACACATAGATATTGACCCTATTTCATGTAATATTTCTATATAGAACTATATTCTTGCAACCTGCAAGTAGTTTGACTTGTCATTGACTTGAAGATAATTTCCTTGATTACAGAATAATATTAATTTATTATTCCATACACCTTTGATTACCAGTTCTGAGACTGTTCGTGTATATGTGTCGGAGACAATTCTCTTCAGTAAAATCGTTTGTAACCTTACATAGGGTGTATGTTTAATGACTATGCAGAGTTTGAAAATATTGCCGGTCCAAGTTTTGTATTCACCCTCTGTAAAGTTCATACAGCATAACAGGTAAATACAAAACTTGGACCGGCAATATTTTCAAAGACTGAAAAATCATTAAAAATACACCCTGTATTTAGTTTATTTGTGACTGAATAAGTCATGACATATTCTTAAGAGCCAGAGCTGTTAGTACGCCAGACAATGGTCTGAGTTCCAATTTCCAGCAATGGTAGACCTCTTTTCTTAGCAGTACGTACTTTTGGGAAAACCCTATCTCATGACATGAATGTCGGATAATTTTCTAGAAATTACCCGACACTCTAGAAGGCAGCAGTCATTATCATCGTGACACTGATTCTGTGCCGAATGCCGCTCTCATCAAGAGCCACTGAACATTGTCAATATTTCGCCTGCTTTCGTGCCTCAAGCATGTCCATGTCAATGGTAGCTTCCATACCCTGTGTCCAGGGGTCAGCATGGCCGAATGGATAAGAGCTCGTGTTGGGGGTTCAACACCTACACCGGACAGTTGGATTAAAATGTTGGCCTCTCGTCCTTGACTTTGGGACGTAAATTATATGTACCGCTGAAGTCGGAGTGGGTTCGCCTGATGGCGAGGAACACTGTTAACAGGGAAAGCTAATCCACACGCAAAATCCAGTCCAGCACTACCAGAAATAGTGTGTATGGATTACGCTTGAGTTCAAAGCGAGCGAGTGAAAAAACACAAACAACCCATGCCCACCCTCGTGCAGGTCAACCGCTTTCTCTTCCTCCATGAAAGCTACCTTCCATTGCTGTTCTGTCAACGCCGATGTGACGTTTAACATGGTGACAGTTTACAGAAACTCCATGCACTATGAGCCAATTCCCTTAGATGTTGAGAACTTGTAGAATGTCAGTATTTCTCTGTTCTTGTTCCACGATCATCTAAGAATGTTTCTGTAAGTAGTCATCCCATTTTAATATGTGGTAACCTAGTAAATGAGTTGAGCTGATTTAAACTAAGAACCTACATCACAGCACTCAGGAATTCCTATAGGCGCTCTATCCCCAACTTCAACAGCCAGCGAAGAGTTCCAGTACTAATCTTACCTGTTGTGTCCGTCTGGCCTTTTTCGGAGTTCAGAGATTCGACGAGATCCTCTTGTCATTCCCAGCCGTAGCTTTCTCTCCAGGCCATGATCGTTTCTCTGTTCTTCCACACAATTCACGTGATCTCACAGAGTCCTGACCACATCTGCTTTATAATGCTCCTGTACCCCACCGTGATAATATGAACGCATAACACTTCTTGCCTTTGTGGCAGTGTTGCCATTTTAGTTCTAAATTTAGTGCTTTTTCAAGTCATTTAGTGCGAAAATTGTGCTTTTAGCGCGGCCGCGCTAATTTGGTGCTTCACAAAATTTATTTGGTGCTTCTTGGTGCTTTTTTGGGGTGGGTAAAAATTACTTTAAAAATCATGTTGGGAACACTAAAAAGCCGAATTTGAACTGAAGCGAGGAAGTAAAACAGTCTTAGTACGTTACCGCGCAATATTCAACTAATTTAACTCCCTTTAATACGATTTAACTGAAAGCGAACGCCATCTTGCAGATAAGTCCAAACGTCAATATATTAGCTTGTAATCGAGTTCATAATTTTGTGGTCTCTACAATTGTGCTTTTAGAGTGGCCGCGCTAATTTGGATCTTCACAAACATTTTTGGGTGCTTTTTGGTGCTTTTTTGGGGTGGGTAAAAATTACTTTAAAAATCATTTTGGGAACACTAAAAAGCCGAATTTGAACTTAAGCGAGGGAGTAAAACAGTCTTAGTACGTTACCGCGCAATATTCAACTAATTTAACTCCCTTTAATACGATTTAACTGAAAGCGAACGCCATCTTGCAGACAAGTCCAAACGTCAATATATTAGCTTCTAATCGAGTTCATAATTTTGTGGTCTCTACATTATCCTTTCATTTAAGCTTATTTGTGTTTCACCATGAGCAAAAAATATTGTCAACATTTCAGAGAACAGTGGCTCAGTGACACGAGATTTCTAACAAGGTTGTTAAAAGTAGATTGATTGATTGATTGATTTAGGAATCGACATCGCAGCATTCAGGGCATTCCCATAAGCGCTCCGTCCCCATCCTCAGCAGCCAGCGAAGAGTTCCAACACCAATAGTACCAGTAGCAATCTGATTATGTGTCCATCTGGCCTTTCCTCTGAGCGTCGAATCACGTCTGCCTTGTCATGTATCAATACTCCATCAAGTTCTGCAGAGCCAGCCAATCTGTCTGCCTGTTCATTTCCCAGCACACCGGCATGCCCCGGAGAAAATATCCAGGCGATGCTTGTCACCCGCGACCTCCGAAGCGAAGCAAGCCACTCCGCACGAAGCCTGCTTGTCCTCACCTTCGTCAGCATGCTTTCAGAGTCAGTTACAATCACGGTTAAAAGTAGAAGGGGATAATACTAAGTGTTTTTGCAAATACTGCAAATGTTCAATTGCAGCCACGTTAAATGATATTGAAAGCCACAAGAATAAACGAAACATCAGAAAGTCGAACAACCATTCAGTACACAAAGGCAAACAACAATTGCATTTGACAAACTGAAAGATGATGTCAAAGAAACAGAAGGATGCATGTCTTTGTTCATAGCTGGCCATTGTTCGCTTCGCGTTGTTGACCATTTAAGTGAACTCTGCAAGGTACACTTTGGTGACAGCAATGGTTGCAAGAACTTTAAGCTTAGGAGAACTAAGTGCAGAGCAGTTATTTCAAATGTACTTGCACCATATATCACAACAGACCTGACAGCTGATATTGGCAAAAGTAAATATAGCTTATTGATTGATGAGAGCAATGACATTTCTTAAACTAAGCTACTTGGAGTAGCTATTAGGTACTATTCAGAGACAAGAAAGCAGTTTGTGGTTACTTACTTAGATTTAGTTGAACTGAGTGACTGTAACGCACAGGCAATATGCAATGCGTTAAAAGATTGTTTAAACAAGAATGGACTTGAGTTGCAAAGACTAGTTGCACTCGGCACTGACAATGCGTCTGTCATGACAGGTGTAAACAATGGAGTATATACAAAATTAAAATCCGAAGTTCCTCATCTGGTACTAATTAGGTGTGTATGTCATTCCCTTCAGCTGGCAGTGTCACATGCTGCAGCTGCTTGTCTGTCCAGGAACTTGGAGTTCATGATTAGAGAAACATATAACTGGTTTTCTCACTCAAGTCTTCGTCAAGCAAAGTACAGGGAGCTTTTTGCTTTATTAAATGATGGACAACATCCGCTGAAGATTGTTTAATTAAGCCAGACACGATGGATGTCCATTCAATCTGCCATTGTCAGAATATTGCAGCAGTGGGTCGAGCTCAGAACTCATTTTGATGTAGCAAGATTCAACGAGCGCTGCTATACAGCAGAACTTCTACATTCTATGTTTAGCGACATGAAAAACTATGTGTATCTCATATTTCTCAAGCATATTCTCGGAGAAGTTTTAAGTGTGAATAAGAAATTCGAAGCAGATATACAGGATCCAACAAAACTACTCAGCGATCTTGTCCAGCTCATTGTTTCTATCAGTTCAAAGATTGCTATTCCTGGGGAAAAAAATAACAGAAAGTGATGCTATTCAAGATTATTTAGATCCTAATCCCTATCTAGGTTATGAGTTTGAGAAAGAAATAGCAGACTACAAGTTTCCCGATGAGAAAGGAATTCGTGGAAGGTGCATCCAGTTTTTAATAGAGCTATTGACACAGCTGCGTTTACGTACACCCGATAAAGTTCGAGTGTTGCAGTCCATGTCATGTCTTAGTGGAAGTGAATGTCTACAGCAAATGAAGCCCTGTATATTGGATCTTGCTAAAATGTTGCAGCTACTCTCACCCGCATCGATTTCCAGTGGAGAAAACTTCATCATAAGCAGTGGACACAGACCTCTGACACTCTTGGACTGTGGGCAGAAATAGCCTCATACAGGGATGCCACCGGTGAAAATCCTTTCCAAGATCTTACAGATTTAGCTTTAACTGTGCTCATTTTACCTCATTCTAATGCGGACGTGGAGCGTATTTTCAGTCAGATGGGAGTTATAAAATCAAAATTGCGGAACAGACTGAGCATCAAGAGTTTGTGTAGCAGAATGAATATCATATCTGTATCAGCTTAGGTGTGCAAGCCTACAGCACGCTTGAGCATCAAGATAGAACAGCTAGAAGGATGCTCAAGTCGTGACGTGGCTTGTTGTTGGGGTAGTTAGTAAACACCAAGGACGAGGGAAGAGAAGTCAACATCATACTTGATTGTATCGAGATTTTGTATCAACCACCATGTACCAATAAAGCCTGTTCTAAATTAACCTAACTGAACTTGTTGATCCACTGTATACACGCATTGTTACAGGTGGATTAAATGGAGCCGCACACAGGATCCGATTTTACTTGGATGTCGCGGGTACAATGTGAAGTAAGAAAGTCACTCTTGATGTCAGTCTATAGTATTTGAGTTTCTCTTGAAAATTTTAGATACTCATCTAAACAAAAAGTTCTATCGGACCATTTTTAATCGAGTAAGAAAGTCAAAATTTCAACATTTTTCGGACACTATCAAAATTAAAGGCATATATATCAAGATTGTGAATAGAGCCATCTACGTAACATGATTGCCTATGGAGTGTTGATAAGCTGTTCTCATCATAACTAATTGAAGTAACGGGATTCTTGTCAAAAATATTATAAAGTTTGACCTGCCAGTATTACAGCCGTAGGTAACCTTGCATTGTGTTCGAAGGTCAGCCAGTCACATGCTAAGATTTGTCCAGGTCCAGGAGCAAAGAAATCTCAAAACGGATGTAAACAACTTGAATTAAATGGAAATGTTGTTCTGAGAGAGTGGTTATCTTATTTGTATCAAGACTACTCAGAGCGAACACAAAGCCGTTATGTTCATTGAATCGTGACCTTTGGTGCCTGAAGAATTAAGCCAATTGCTCCTTTGGTTGGAAAGTACGAAGAAATTTCACTCGTGGTTGCTCTAATAAATCAGAATGTTTTTCAACAAAAGCGAATATATCGATAGGGAACCCTCGGAGGTGGTTGGGCAAACTGGGTTGCCGACCTGCTGAAGAGGGGACCCAAATTCAAATCGCTTTATTGAGCTAGACCAGTTTTCAAGACGTCGCCTAGATGTGCCCTGTTATCGGGTGAAAAGAAAATATCAAGTCTGGTAGGGGCTCGACCAGGAGCTGAAAGTGAAAGTGGCGAAACCTGAGACGTTAGAAGAAGGACATCATTGAAGTCACGTTATCGGTTGGATGGCCAATAAGTGATACGAACTCCAGACGTTTGGGTTATACGTGAACCGTGACGAGGAAAACTTTCAACGAACATACGTAAATCCACAGCTTCTCTTGGATCAAGATGGTAATTAATTAAAATATAACTGCTAAGAGAACATTTTTTTAATAAGATTCATTTAGATAAGTCGTTATAAATGTGAATTTGATTGTATAAGTGTATAGTAAAATATTTCAGCATGGCAGAAGAAGGTTCACTGGCACAAGTTTTGACGGGGGTAGGAACAGTAATAGGTAAACTCAACACAGTCATGAAACAACAAGGAATGGCAGCTGAAATTGTTAAATTTAGCGGACAGGCAAAAGATTTTAAGAAGTGGATAACTTCAATAGAGAAATATGCATATTTGGTGTCAGCATCAGATGAAGAGAAAATGAAACTTGCTTATCAGGCAGCAACAGAACCGGTTTCTGATCATATCAGAAGAAAATTAGAGGCTAGGGTAGATGAGACATGGGAGCAGTTCAAGGACGATTTAGCCCATAAGTACGCGGAAATAACGGACCCACAACATGCGTTTTCGATGTTAAGACAGTCCAAACAAAACACTGGAGAAACTGTACAATTGTTCAGCGATAGGTTGATTAACCTGGCTGAAGAAGCATTCTTAGGACAGAATGTACGAGGAGAAGAGGTGGAGAGGATGTTGGTCGGGATTTTTGTAGATGGTATAATATCAGATGGACTGAAATTTAAGCTGATGAGGGAAAACCCTGAGAGGTTATCACAAGCTGTAGATATAGCGGTACAAGAGGAAAATTTGAGACGTAGATTTAGATTGAGAGTGGGACGAGAAATAGGAACTAGTCGAGAAGACAGGATTGAGGAGCCTATGGAAATAGGACAAACAAGGTTCGGATGGAATAGGAGAGGAGGTATACAGACATTACAAGGTAGTAATAGAAATGCTTATGATGGAAGAAGACAAATTAGAAATCCTACAAGTGAGACGGTAAGTAACACAAATAACACAAATATAGTCTGTTGGTTTTGTGGCCAACGGGGACACATTTTTCGCTTCTGTGGTAACAGGCGTGTCCAGTCGAATACACAAAGTAGAAATGGCAATAGCAGATTGAATAGGAATGTTGAAGATAGACACAGAAGTTTTACAAGTACAAGAACGCAGGAAAACCAGCGCCCTACCTATTAAATAGGACCTATAGTCGGAGGGAAAATAACAAGGTCCCAAGATTTAAAGAATATTTTAATAACAGGTATAGCAGGACGAGTAGGGAATGCTCTCAATTAGAAGAAATCAAACAGTTTACAGGGAATAAAACAGACCCCAGCTCATGTATAATAGAATAGGGAAGTATAGAGTTCGTACATTAATTGATTCGGGAGCTCAGGTTAGTGTGATCAAGGAAAGTTTTTTATATAAAATAATGAGAAATTGCAGAATATTTAGGAGTCATAATAATCTTCACTCTGTTACAGGACAGAATTTACAAGTAATTGGACAAACAATAATGAATTTTAAATTAGGAGGGATCAACGTAAGACATCTTTTTCATGTAGTGAAAGATTTAAATAGAAATATGCTTATAGGAAGAGATTTTTAACAAAGAACGGTGTAAGACTTTTTTTTATTTACACAAATTAAAATTCAAGGACGTATATGTAGATTTAGAAGAAGAAGACATGCACATTTCATCACTGGTTAGAGTTAAAATGTCTACGACGTTAAATCCACAGACGGTTAATTTGATACAGGCAAAGGTAAAAAGAAATCCGTATTATGTAGTAGGACATACAGTTAAAATCACTGAATTAGAAAGGGAGGTAATTGATGAGCCTGGTCTAGAAGTCCCGGATGGAATAATATCATTAGATAAACACTTAACTTTTCCAGTAATGATTATTAACAACACAGGTAGAGAAATTAAATTATACAGAGGATGTGTAATAGCCAAAGTAGAACATAACATTAATGACATATTAGCAACAGATAGAGTAGAAATGCCGGGAACAAATTATTCAGAAATTCCTAGTAAAAGAATTAATAACAGACGCAGACGCGAAAGAAAAGGGAATGTGCAGAAGGATGAATTGATCCATCCATTCAGAAGAAATGCAGCCAAAATACATTCACTAGACAAAATGACAAGAGAGCAAGAATTGTTGGCACAATTAAAAACTCCACCAGAAAACAAGAAAGTATTAGAACAACTTATAAAATAGAATCAGGATGTATTTGCAATTAATGATTTAGAATTGGGAAGGACAAAAACAGTTACGATGGAAATAGATACTGGAGATCATCCACCAATTAGTTTAAAACCGTATAGAACTCCCTTAAGAAATAGAGAAATTGTTGAAAAGGCAATAGAAGATATGTTGAAAGCAGGAATAATAACAAGATCAAAGTCAGAATGGTCATCTCCGATAGTAATCGTGACCAAAGCTGATGGTTCACATCGATTCTGTTGTGACTACCGGGCGTTGAACAAAATCACTAAGAATGTAGCGTACCCATTGCCGGTGATTGATGATATTTTGGGCTTACTTAATGGCTCTACATTTTTCACGACACTAGACGCAAGATCAGGATTCTGGTGTATCCCGATGTCGGAGGATGCTCAAAAGAAAAGTGCTTTTTGTACTCATATGGGTTCTTTCGAATTTTTACGAATGCCATTCGGGGTTTGAACAGCTCCATCTCACTACATGTTGTTAATAAATGAAGTATTAGAGGGTATGCAAAAGTTTGCATTGGCATACATAGATGACATTCTAATTTATACAGCAGGAGATGTAGATGATCACTTAGAGCATGTAAAATTAGTATTCGACAGATTAAGAATACATGATGTTAAATTGAAGCTCAGTAAATGCGAATTTTTGAAAACAGAAACAAAGTATTTGGGGTATATTATTAATAGAGACGGAATCAAACCAGACCAAGAAAAGGTAAGGGTTATTAAAGAACTACCTCCTCCAACTAATGTAAAAGAAGCTCGTGCTTTTATCGGAATCTGTGGGTATTATAGGCGTTTCAATCCAGGGTTCTCAAAAATAGCAGAGCCTATTACTAACTTAACTGGCAAATATGCAAGATTTAGGTGGGATGATGAATGTCAAAAAGCGTTCGAGTTTTTAAAAAATAGCTTAACAGTAGTGCCACTATTGACATATCCAGATTTGAATAAACAGCTAATATTATATACAGATGCTTCAGATAATGCTATAGGAGCGTGTTTGGATCAACCATATGAAGGAAAAGAATCTGGAATACCAGGGGTTAAAAATGAAAGGCCAATCTATTTCTTATCTCATAAACTTAGCAGGTCCTAGCGGAAATGGTCTACTATTGAGAAGGAGGCTTATGCTATTCATTATGCTCTTCAGAAACTTAACTACTATCTACATAACGCAAATTTCATTATTAGAACTGACCACATGCCTTTAAAATCTTTGTTAGAAGTTCCAGTGCAGAACACGAAAATACAGACATGGGCGTTGAATTTACAGGGATATAATACAAGAATAGAATACATACCAGGTAGGAACAACACATGCACTGATTTATTGTCTAGAATTCCTTACCCACAGTCATCAGGGAACACGGAAGACGAAGCTGAACCGGAGATAGACGACCGAAACTGGCAAGTAAATATATTAGATTATGCCATAATAAATAGAGAAGATTTTGAGAGTTTACCGTCGGATCAAGAGTCTGAACCTAGAGCAGAAGACCCACATTTAGCACAATTTAATATAAATGAAGAACAAGAATTGGATCCAAAAGTTTTAGAAATAAAACAGAAATTAAAAGAAACGGATGAGAATAAGTATAAGAAGAATTATTTAGTGTTACAAGATGATGACCAGTTATATTACATGAATGAAAGAAACGATCAATTAAGAAAATATATTCCAAAACATTTGGAAAGTGAAGTTTTAAAAGCATATCATGATAAGAATGGTCATCTCGGTCGTGATAAATTAGTGAAAGCACTCACGAATAAATATTATTGGCCGAATTTATTTAAAACTGCTTGTAAATATGTCGATACGTGTGAAAGATGCAGATTAAGGAATGTGAAAACAATTAAGTGTCCTTTACAAGATACAGATATTCCTCAGTTTCCTATGCAAAAAGTTAGTTTAGATATATCAGGTCCCCACCCTAGAACACTATCGGGGAATGTATATCTAATACATATAGTGGATGTCTACAGTCTCTGGCCGGAAATCTATGCAATCCCAGACAAAAGCGCAGATACTATCATTAATATCTTTTTACAGGAATTCATACCAAGGTTTAGTTGCCCACAGATTGTACTTACGGATAATGGTAAAGAATTTGTGAATAAGAAATTTGAAAAGTTATTAAAAGATTTGAATATAAGACATATAAAGACCTCATACTATAGACCTTCTTCAAATGCTAAGAACGAAAGACACCATAGGACATTGTACGATGTTATAGCAAAGATTGTCGACGAACATGAAAAAGATTGGGATCTATTCCTAGGACCTGCGCTTAGCGCTATACGCACAAATCAAAATGAGAGCACAGGGTTTTCACCATTTTATTTACTACACGGGAGAGAGCCAATACTACCTATAGATAATCTGTTAAAACCAAGACGTAAATATATGGGGGAAGACTTTCAAGAGGTCATCATACAAGAAATGCATAGGGCACATGTAAGATTAAAGAATAATATAATTAAAGCTAGAGAAAGACAGAAAAAATACAGAAACGTGAATACAAAATTACAGGAGTTTAAAGTAGGTGATAGGGTTTATTACAAGAAGCATAGAAGGAACTCTAAGTTTGATGCTCGTTGGGTTCCAGGTTATTACATTTTAGAAAAGCTAGGAAATGTATCGTACAGTATAAAAACACCAGATCACGGGACATGTGGCAAGGGCACACGTAGAGCACTTAAGAAGAGATGAGGATGAGAAGGGAAACAATAATTATAATAATTATTATTATTCAGACACCGTATACTTAGATGAACAAGTCGTCAGAAGAGCTACAATAACCCCAGATTTTAGAAAAGATCCAGCACAAAGTCAGTTAATAACAACTCCAGTTTGTGATGATACTCAAGAACAGACAATGCCGAAAACGATAATAAAAGAAGAAAAACATAGGAATGAGGGTTATTATGATAGTGCAGAATCTATGGAAGAAGAGGTAAACGCCCCATTTAAAAATACTAGACAAGCAGTGAAAAGGAGAATAGAGAGACAAAGGGAAAAAGAAGTGAAAAGACAGAGAAGAATTAGAGATTATTCATCAAGCGGCGAGGATATGCCTCTACTAGAAAGGTCGTTAAGAAATAATGATAGACAAATTAGATGGGATATTGAACGGAAGAAATTAGCGGCTGCTAGCGAGAGACATACAGATGAAGAAGAGGAAATGGATGAAAAGTCAGAATCAAATAGTAGTATGGAAGAAACTAATACGTTATACGAAGAAGAAGATATTGATGTGGAGATAGTACTTATTCAAAGGAACTTGGAGTTATTGAAGAAATGGAAACGTAGGAGATAAATTGATAGAAAATACTGCAGATAGCAAGATATAAATTTCATGATTTAAAAAGGAAAGAGATACTTGATGATGTATAGGACACATTGGTCATAGAATAGAGTTCTATTGATACTTATAATAAATTGTCTTGAGGAGTAGACATATTTAGGTATTAAGATAACTAATATGGATGTAAATTCGAGTGAAACATATATTTTTTTTCCTGTAATTTTATTGCCGATTGATTTTATGTTTTGACTTCTTGAGTTTTCTTAAATAGATACATAAGTTATTGTTAGTCCATAAAAGAGACTAACAATAGATAGGATGTATGTTATATTATTTTAAAATATGTTTTTCCTTGAATGAGTTGACATATTTAGGTATTAAGATAACTAATATGGATGTAAATTCGAGTGAAACATATATTTTTTTTCCTGTAATTTTATTGCCGATTGATTTTATGTTTTGACTTCTTGAGTTTTCTTAAATAGATAAATAAGTTATTGTTAGTCCATAAAAGAGACTAACAATAGATAGGATGTATGTTATTTTATTTTAAAATATGTTTTTCCTTGAATGAGTTGATATCTTTATTTAATATGAGGGGAAACATAAATGATGTATAAAAACTTGGGGGGGGGGGGGGGGGGTATGATGTCCTGTTGTGATTTTATTTCGCTTAACTCATAATTTAAGTGAAATTCTTGTGTGTTAAATAAGAATTACCTTGTTTATAAATGTGTTGGTTAAGTTGAGTTATGGTTTTGTCCAGTACACGGGACTTTATATAGTACCCTTCGTTCAGAAGAAAAAAAAGTAACAAACTACTGAGGACTAGTAGAGAGACACATTATCTTAGTGAATAATATGTTCATGGGTATATTCTGTTGCTGTGATAATCAGCATGAAGAGGTTGATATGGCTATGAAGTATTAGAAACATATGCCGGGGATGGTTATGGGAAAGTTAAAATAGGAGCTGCATTAAAGTCATCATTATTTGAAGATATATGGATTGGATACCATATTATGAGTAACGATATGATAGTTGGTTAATAGAGAATTAAAAAAAAAAAAGAGGGGGCTGTGAATGGCAGCATATAAGGTTGGGTATATGGAATAGATAAACAAGGAAGCGTATCATGGAATGTGAGGGGGCAAGATATAGGAGCTGTGAAAAAACAGCGTTAATTAATTTAAAATGTTCATGGAATATGAACATTGGTTCGTGGTTGAAGGTGAGATAAGTGAAATATAGACAAGGTTGTGGATGGCAATATAAATGTTGAGTATATAAATGTTGAGAAAACTTAGATCAACTTAATTTATAGTGAACAAAGATGTATTTCATAAGATATATTTTAAAAAACTTTTTACAAAAGTTTTTTCGTTGGCAAGAGAGGTAAATGTGATTGTGTTGACTATTCATTCCTTTATACTTTTCATAAATTTGGGTGCGCACCCCTTCTTTACTTTTTCTAACTACATTTTTCTGTCTATCCTGTGTGGTGAAAGAGTGATAGATTTCATAATGTCTACGGTACGATAACGATTGATATGAGAAGTTCTTATGATATATATATATTTTGTAAAGAAACTTTGAAGAGCCAGGAACGAAGAAGAAGTTCATAGTGGTTTACTATGTGACAGGGGGAAGAGTTACAAATAGAATGAAATATTTACTTAAAATAGAGTTAGTTTGGGGCGGATTAGAGAAATTTTGGGAGGTAAGGAGAGGTGTAGGATAGAGGGGTTAGGAGTTAAGACTTTTGAAAGGGAAAAGTCTTTTCAAAGACAGGAAGGTGTAGCAGAATGAATATCATATCTGTATCAGCTTAGGTGTGCAAGCCTACAGCACGCTTGAGCATCAAGATAGAACAGCTAGAAGGATGCTCAAGTCGTGACGTGGCTTGTTGTTGGGGTAGTTAGTAAACACCAAGGACGAGGGAAGAGAAGTCAACATCATACTTGATTGTATCGAGATTTTGTATCAACCACCATGTACCAATAAAGCCTGTTCTAAAATAACCTAACTGAACTTGTTGATCCACTGTATACACGCATTGTTACATTTGACAGCTGTTTTGACTATTAGATATGGAAGGAAAAGATATGGCAAATGCTGTCTTGATTATAAACTACCTAAGGATATTCTGCGAAAAATTGGATCACAGGAGGCATTTACACGTTTCTTTTAATCAACACCATCTTCATCATCATCGCAGGAGCAAACACAGCAGGAAATAGCTACAGAAACTGAAGAGGAGTTGTTTGACTGGGATTTGGCAGATCAGGAATAAACTTCATTCTAATATTCAGTGATAATAATAAATTATAATGTGCTACTTTAAACATTTTGAATGAATACCACCAGTGCTTGTTTTAGTGATTCCCCAAACAATAGTATTGCAATTTGGTGCTTTTTTGGCTCGAAAGTAGTTCTGATTGGGATTTGGCGGATCTGGAATAAACTTCATTGTAATATGAAGTGATAATAATAAATTATACTGTGCTACCTTGTTACATTTGTATTAAAAACAGTTGGTGCTTTTTTTTTTTGGTGCTTCCTAAAATTTTGGTGCTTTTTAGTGCTTTTTGGGTCGATTTTGGTGCTTTTTCATCAAAGGGAGATGGCAACACTGCTCTGTGGCTGTGTCATTTCGTTCACCTGTGACCACAGTAGCCAACTGATAGCGCACTGGCTTTACAACATAGCTGACGGGGATCAATCCAGAATTTAGGAATGATTTTTCCACAATATACGCACCTGGAGTAGACCAGGTCTTTATACATGGGGATCAGCGATGTAGCAAAGAACGAAAGGCAGCGAGGAATAGATACAGTGACTCATTCTCGTTATACATTGCCCAGTATATGAACATTCTAACTAATCAAATTTCTATTCTGAAATAGTCAGCATGGGAACTCTTCAGTGACTTTTGAAGCTGAGAATGTACCATGTAGTGGGCAGTGGTGTCGATTCTTAAATTAAGTATTAATTACAAACATTAAGTGTGTACATTCTAATCCCTTGAAGCCCATGCAATAGAATGGATGTTTCAAGCTCGGTGACCAAATCCATAACACTGACGTGTTTTCTAATTCATGTATACCAGAATCATTGTAATGACGTGTTTCATTATGTGTGTATACTAAAACCTCTATATCCCTGGAATCAGAAAACTGGGTGGGGGAGTGAGGGGGATAAAATGTCAGAGTTTCTTATTTTGTTAGGCTAACTGGCGAGCACGCACACACACACACACACACACACACACACACACACACACACATATCATACACACGCGCGCGCACACACACACACACACACACACAAATAAACTGAACAGTGTTGTTTCAGGGTGCGGGACTCATTAAAGCTAATATCTAGGATACAATGTAATTCAACAGCCCAGTTCACCAATGGGCTAGCATGGTCAATTAAACTTGATTGTTTATGTTAATGTTGCCTGACAGATGTGCTTGATTTCCCATTGTTTTCCGTTGATGAGATCAGGTCAGGGTATTGTTGCTAACACCGATTGTCGTTCTCCCGCCCCGTCTCTGGCGTAATGGCTAGTAACGGTGACATGTTTGTTGACATGACGACAACATTCTGTAGACAGTAGGACACTGTCAGAGTTGTAATGTTCTGTAGAGAGCAGGACACTGTCAGTGTGACAATATTCTATAGACAGCAGGACACAGTGCGCATGACAACGTTCGATAGAAAGTAGGACACTGTCAGAGTGATTGTGTTCTGTAGACAGTAGGACACTGTCAGAGTTGCAGTGTTCTGTAGAGAGCATGACACTGTCAGTGTGGCAATATTCTATAGACAGCAGGACACAGTGAGCATGACAGCGTTCTGTAGACAGTAGGACGTTGTCAGTGTGATTGTGTTCTGTAGACAGCAGGACACTGTCAGTGTAACAATATTCTGTAGACAGCAGGACACAGTGAGCATGACAACGTTCGGTAGACAGTAGGACACTGTCAGTGTGATTGTGTTCTGTAGACAGTAGGGCACTGTCAGTGTGATTGTGTTCTGTAGACAGTAGGACACTGTCAGTGTGATTGTGTTCTGTAGACAGTAGGGCAGTGTCAACGTTACAACGTTCGGTAGAAAGTAGGACACTGTCAGTGTGATTGTGTTATGTAGACAGTAGGACACTGTCAGTGTGATTGTGTTCTGTAGACAGTAGGACACTGTCAGTGTGATTGTGTTCTGTAGACAGTAGGGCAGTGTCAACGTTACAACGTTCGGTAGACAGTAGGACACTGTCAGTGTGATTGTGTTCTGTAGACAGTAGGACACTGTCAGTGTGATTGTGTTCTGTAGACAGTAGGGCAGTGTCAGTGTGATTGTATTCTGTAGAGAGTAGGACACTGTCAGTGTGATTGTGTTCTGTAGACAGTAGGACACTGTCAGTGTGATTGTGTTCTGTAGACAGTAGGACACTGTCAGTGTGATTGTGTTCTGTAGACAGTAGGGCAGTGTCAACGTTACAACGTTCGGTAGACTGTAGGACACTGTCAGCGTGAAACAGTTATGTAGACAGTAGGACACTATCAGCGTGACAACCTCCTGTAGGACGCTGTCAACTTGACAAAGTTCTGTAGACAGTAGGACGCTAACAACTTGGCAAAGTTATGTAAACAGTAGGACGCTGTCTACTTGATAAAGTTATGTAGGCAGTAGGACACTGTCAGCGTGACAAAGTTGTGTAGACAGTAGAACACCGTCAACGTGAATACTTTTTGAAGACAGTAAAAGGCTACTAACGTGACGGCGTTCTGAAGATAGTAAGAAGCTGTTAATGTGACAATGTTCTGTAGACAACAGGATTCTGTCAACGTTACTGTGTTCTAAAGATAGTGAGAAATTACTGACGTGACAACGTTCTGTGGACGGTAGGACGCTGTCGACGTGACAGTGTTCTAAAGATAGTAAGAAGTTACTGACGTGAGAACATTAAGTTGACGGTTGGACGCTGTCAACGTGACTGTGTTATGTAGACAGTAAAATACTGTCAGTGTGGCAGTGTTCTGAAGATAGTAAGAAGCTGCTAACATGAGAACGTTCCGTAGACAATAAGACTCTAAGAAAATGACTACTTTCTGGAAATAGTCAGAAGTTGCTAATGTCACAATGTACTGTAGATAGTAGCATTCTGTCACCATGACTACATTCCGAACATTTTAAGAAGCCACCAACTTTATAGATAACTTTATGAAGGTATGAGAACCTAATAACGTGACAATCTACTGTAGACTGTAACATACTGTAAGAACCTAATAACGTGACAATCTACTGTAGACTGTAACATACTGTAAGAACCTAATAACGTGACAATCTACTGTAGACTGTAGCATACTGTAAGAACCTAATAACGTGACAATCTACTGTAGACTGTAACATACTGTAAGAACCTAATAACGTGACAATCTACTGTAGACTGTAGCATACTGTAAGAACCTAATAACGTGACAATCTACTGTAGACTGTAGCATACTGTAAGAACCTAATAACGTGACAATCTACTGTAGACTGTAGCATACTGTAAGAACCTAATAACGTGACAATCTACTGTAGACTGTAGCATACTGTAAGAACCTAATAACGTGCAATCTACTGTAGACTGTAGCATACTGTAAGAACCTAATAACGTGACAATCTACTGTAGACTGTAACATACTGTAAGAACCTAATAACGTGACAATCTACTGTAGACTGTAACATACTGTAAGAACCTAATAACGTGACAATCTACTGTAGACTGTAGCATACTGTAAGAACCTAATAACGTGGCAATCTACTGTAGACTGTAACATACTGTAAGAACCTAATAACGTGACAATCTACTGTAGACTGTAACATACTGTAAGAACCTAATAACGTGACAATCTACTGTAGACTGTAACATACTGTAAGAACCTAATAACGTGGCAATCTACTGTAGACTGTAACATACTGTAAGAACCTAATAACGTGACAATCTACTGTAGACTGTAACATACTGTAAGAACCTAATAACGTGACAATCTACTGTAGACTGTAACATACTGTAAGAACCTAATAACGTGACAATCTACTGTAGACTGTAACATACTGTAAGAACCTAATAACGTGACAATCTACTGTAGACTGTAACATACTGTAAGAACCTAATAACGTGACAATCTACTGTAGACTGTAGCATACTGTAAGAACCTAATAACGTGGCAATCTACTGTAGACTGTAGCATACTGTAAGAACCTAATAACGTGACAATCTACTGTAGACTGTAGCATACTGAAAGAACCTAATAACGTGACAATCTACTGTAGACTGTAGCATACTGAAAGAACCTAATAACGTGGCAATCTACTGTAGACTGTAGCATACTGTAAGAACCTAATAACGTGACAATCTACTGTAGACTGTAGCATACTGTAAGAACCTAATAACGTGACAATCTACTGTAGACTGTAGCATACTGTAAGAACCTAATAACGTGACAATCTACTGTAGACTGTAGCATACTGTAAGAACCTAATAACGTGGCAATCTACTGTAGACTGTAGCATACTGTAAGAAACCTAATAACGTGACAATCTACTGTAGACTGTAGCATACTGTAAGAACCTAATAACGTGGCAATCTACTGTAGACTGTAGCATACTGTAAGAACCTAATAACGTGACAATCTACTGTAGACTGTAGCATACTGTAAGAACCTAATAACGTGACAATCTACTGTAGACTGTAGCATACTGTAAGAACCTAATAACGTGGCAATCTACTGTAGACTGTAGCATACTGTAAGAACCTAATAACGTGACAATCTACTGTAGACTGTAGCATACTGAAAGAACCTAATAACGTGACAATCTACTGTAGATTGTAACATACTGAAAGAACCTAATAACGTGACAATCTACTGTAGATTGTAACATACTGAAAGAACCTAATAACGTGACAATCTACTGTAGACTGTAACATACTGTAAGAACCTAATAACGTGACAATCTACTGTAGACTGTAGCATACTGTAAGAACCTAATAACGTGACAATCTACTGTAGACTGTAGCATACTGAAAGAACCTAATAACGTGACAATCTACTGTAGACTGTAACATACTGTAAGAACCTAATAACGTGACAATCTACTGTAGACTGTAGCATACTGTAAGAACCTAATAACGTGACAATCTACTGTAGACTGTAGCATACTGTAAGAACCTAATAACGTGACAATCTACTGTAGAATGTAGCATACTGTAAGAACCTAATAACGTGACAATCTACTGTAGACTGTAGCATACTGTAAGAACCTAATAACGTGGCAATCTACTGTAGAATGTAGCATACTGTAAGAACCTAATAACGTGGCAATCTACTGTAGAATGTAGCATACTGTAAGAACCTAATAACGTGGCAATCTACTGTAGACTGTAGCATACTGTAAGAACCTAATAACGTGACAATCTACTGTAGACTGTAGCATACTGTAAGAACCTAATAACGTGACAATCTACTGTAGAATGTAGCATACTGTAAGAACCTAATAACGTGACAATCTACTGTAGAATGTAGCATACTGTAAGAACCTAATAACGTGACAATCTACTGTAGACTGTAGCATACTGTAAGAACCTAATAACGTGACAATCTACTGTAGAATGTAGCATACTGTAAGAACCTAATAACGTGGCAATCTACTGTAGACTGTAGCATACTGTAAGAAACCTAATAACGTGGCAATCTACTGTAGACTGTAGCATACTGTAAGAACCTAATAACGTGGCAATCTACTGTAGACTGTAACATACTGTAAGAACCTAATAACGTGACAATCTACTGTAGACTGTAGCATACTGTAAGAACCTAATAACGTGACAATCTACTGTAGACTGTAGCATACTGTAAGAACCTAATAACGTGACAATCTACTGTAGACTGTAGCATACTGTAAGAACCTAATAACGTGACAATCTACTGTAGACTGTAGCATACTGTAAGAACCTAATAACGTGACAATCTACTGTAGACTGTAGCATACTGTAAGAACCTAATACGTGACAATCTACTGTAGACTGTAGCATACTGTAAGAACCTAATAACGTGGCAATCTACTGTAGACTGTAGCATACTGTAAGAACCTAATAACGTGACAATCTACTGTAGACTGTAGCATACTGTAAGAACCTAATAACGTGACAATCTACTGTAGACTGTAGCATACTGTAAGAACCTAATAACGTGGCAATCTACTGTAGACTGTAGCATACTGTAAGAACCTAATAACGTGGCAATCTACTGTAGACTGTAGCATACTGTAAGAACCTAATAACGTGGCAATCTACTGTAGACTGTAGCATACTGTAAGAACCTAATAACGTGGCAATCTACTGTAGACTGTAGCATACTGTAAGAACCTAATAACGTGACAATCTACTGTAGACTGTAGCATACTGTAAGAACCTAATAACTTGACAATCTACTGTAGACTGTAGCATACTGTAAGAACCTAATAACGTGACAATCTACTGTAGACTGTAGCATACTGTAAGAACCTAATAACGTGACAATCTACTGTAGACTGTAGCATACTGTAAGAACCTAATAACGTGACAATCTACTGTAGACTGTAGCATACTGTAAGAACCTAATAACGTGACAATCTACTGTAGACTGTAACATACTGTAAGAACCTAATAACGTGGCAATCTACTGTAGACTGTAACATACTGTAAGAACCTAATAACGTGACAATCTACTGTAGACTGTAGCATACTGTAAGAACCTAATAACGTGACAATCTACTGTAGACTGTAGCATACTGTAAGAACCTAATAACGTGACAATCTACTGTAGACTGTAGCATACTGAAAGAACCTAATAACGTGACAATCTACTGTAGACTGTAACATACTGTAAGAACCTAATAACGTGACAATCTACTGTAGACTGTAGCATACTGTAAGAACCTAATAACGTGACAATCTACTGTAGACTGTAGCATACTGTTAAGAACCTAATAACGTGACAATCTACTGTAGAATGTAGCATACTGTAAGAACCTAATAACGTGACAATCTACTGTAGACTGTAGCATACTGTAAGAACCTAAATAACGTGACAATCTACTGTAGACTGTAGGCATACTGTAAGAACCTAATACGTGACAATCTACTGTAGACTGTAACATACTGTAAGAACCTAATAACGTGACAAATCTACTGTAGACTGTAGCATACTGTAAGAACCTAATAACGTGACAATCTACTAGTTAGACTGTAACATACTGTAAGAACCTAATAACGTGACAATCTACTGTAGACTGTAGCATACTGTAAGAACCTAACTAACGTGACAATCTACTGTAGACTGTAGCATACTGTAAGAAACCTAATAACGTGACAATCTACTGTAGACTGTAACATACTGTAAGAACCTAATAAACGTGACAATCTACTGTAGATTGTAGCATACTGTAAGAACCTAATAACGTGACAATCTACTGTAGACTGTAGCCTACTGTAAGAACCTGAATAACGTGACAATCTACTGTAGAATGTAGCATACTGTAAGAACCTAATAACGTGACAATCTACTGTAGACTGTAGCATACTGTAAGAACCTAATAACGTGACAATCTACTGTAGACTGTAGCATACTGTAAGAACCTAATAACGTGACAATCTACTGTAGACTGTAGCATACTGTAAGAACCTAATACGTGGCAATCTACTGTAGACTGTAAGCATACTGTAAGAACCTAATAACGTGGCAATCTACTGTAGACTGTAGCATACTGTACAGAACCTATAACGTGGCAATCTACTGTAGACTGTAGCATACTGTAAAGAACCTAATAACGTGACAATCTACTGTAGACTGTAGCATACTGTAAGAACCTAATAACGTGACAATCTACTGTAGACTGTAGCATACTGTAAGAACCTAATAACGTGGCAATCTACTGTAGACTGTAGCATACAGTAGAAACCTAATAACGTGACAATCTACTGTAGACTGTAGCATACTGTAAGAACCTAATAACGTGACAATCTACTGTAGACTGTAGCATACTGTAAGAACCTAATAACGTGACAATCTACTGTAGACTGTAGCATACTGTAAGAACCTAATAACGTGGCAATCTACTGTAGACTGTAACATACTGTAAGAACCTAATAACGTGACAATCTACTGTAGACTGTAACATACTGTAAGAACCTAATAACGTGACAATCTACTGTAGACTGTAACATACTGTAAGAACCTAATAACGTGACAATCTACTGTAGACTGTAACATACTGTAAGAACCTAATAACGTGACAATCTACTGTAGACTGTAGCATACTGTAAGAACCTAATAACGTGACAATCTACTGTAGACTGTAACATACTGTAAGAACCTAATAACGTGACAATCTACTGTAGACTGTAACATACTGTAAGAACCTAATAACGTGACAATCTACTGTAGACTGTAACATACTGTAAGAACCTAATAACGTGACAATCTACTGTAGACTGTAGCATACTGTAAGAACCTAATAACGTGGACAATCTACTGTAGACTGTAACATACTGTAAGAACCTAATAACGTGACAATCTACTGTAGACTGTAACATACTGTAAGAACCTAATAACGTGACAATCTACTGTAGACTGTAGCATACTGTAAGAACCTAATAACGTGACAATCTACTGTAGACTGTAAGCATACTGTAAGAACCTAATAACGTGGCAATCTACTGTAGACTGTAACATACTGTAAGAACCTAATAACGTGACAATCTACTGTAGACTGTAACATACTGTAAGAACCTAATAACGTGACAATCTACTGTAGACTGTAAGCATACTGTAAGAACCTAATAACGTGACAATCTACTGTAGACTGTAACATACTGTAAGAACCTAATAAACGTGACAATCTACTGTAGACTGTAACATACTGTAAGAACCTAATAACGTGGACAATCTACTGTAGACTGTAGACATACTGTAAGAATAACCTAATAACGTGACAATCTACTGTAGACTGTAGCATACTGTAAGAACCTAATAACGTGACAATCTACTGTAGACTGTAGCATACTGTAAGAACCTAATAACGTGACAATCTACTGTAGACTGTAGCATACTGTAAGAACCTAATAACGTGACAATCTACTGTAGACTGTAGCATACTGTAAGAACCTAATAACGTGACAATCTACTGTAGACTGTAGCATACTGTAAGAACCTAATAACGTGACAATCTACTGTAGACTGATAGCATACTGTAAGAACCTAATAACGTGACAATCTACTGTAGACTGTAGACATACTGTTAAGAACCTAATAACGTGGCAATCTACTGTAGACTGTAAACATACTGTAAGAACCTAATAACGTGGACAATTCTACTGTAGACTGTAACATACTGTAAGAACCTAATAACGTGACAATCTACTGTAGACTGTAGCATACTGTAAGAACCTAATAACGTGACAATCTACTGTAGACTGTAGCATACTGTAAGAACCTAATAACGTGGCAATCTACTGTAGACTGTAGCATACTGTAAGAACCTAATAACGTGACAATCTACTGTAGACTGTAGCATACTGTAAGAACCTAATAACGTGACAATCTACTGTAGACTGTAGCATACTGTAAGAACCTAATAACGTGACAATCTACTGTAGACTGTAGCATACTGTAAGAACCTAATAACGTGGCAATCTACTGTAGACTGTAGCATACTGTAAGAACCTAATAACGTGACAATCTACTGTAGACTGTAGCATACTGTAAGAACCTAATAACGTGACAATCTACTGTAGACTGTAGCATACTGTAAGAACCTAATAACGTGGCAATCTACTGTAGACTGTAACATACTGTAAGAACCTAATAACGTGACAATCTACTGTAGACTGTAGCATACTGTAAGAACCTAATAACGTGGCAATCTACTGTAGACTGTAGCATACTGTAAGAACCTAATAACGTGACAATCTACTGTAGACTGTAACATACTGTAAGAACCTAATAACGTGGCAATCTACTGTAGACTGTAGCATACTGTAAGAACCTAATAACGTGACAATCTACTGTAGGACTGTAGCATACTGTAAAGAACCTAATAACGTGACAATCTACTGTAGACTGTAAGCATACTGAAAGAACCTAATAACGTGACAATCTACTGTAGACTGTAGGCTACTGTAAGAACCTAATAACGTGACAATCTACTGTAGACTGTAACATACTGTAAGAACCTAATAACGTGACAATCTACCTGTAGGACTGTAGCATACTGTAAGAACCTAATACGTGACAATCTACTGTAGACTGTAACATACTGTAGGAACCTAATAACGTGACAATCTACTGTAGACTGTAACATACTGTAAGAACCTAATAACGTGACAATCTACTGTAGGACTGTAACATACTGTAAGAACCTAATAACGTGGCAATCTACTGTAGACTGTAGCATACTGTAAGAACCTAATAAGCGTGGCAATCTACTGTAGACTGTAGCATACTGTAAGAACCTAATAACGTGACAATCTACTGTAGACTGTAACATACTGTAAGAACCTAATAACGTGACAATCTACTGTAGACTGTAACATACTGTAAGAACCTAATAACGTGACAATCTACTGTAGACTGTAACATACTGTAAGAACCTAATAACGTGACAATCTACTGTAGACTGTAACATACTGTAAGAACCTAATAACGTGGCAATCTACTGTAGACTGTAACATACTGTAAGAACCTAATAACGTGGCAATCTACTGTAGATTGTAGCATACTGAAAGAACCTAATAACGTGACAATCTACTGTAGACTGTAGCATACTGTAAGAACCTAATAACGTGACAATCTACTGTAGATTGTAGCATACTGTAAGAACCTAATAACGTGGCAATCTACTGTAGACTGTAGCATACTGTCAACGTGGCAGCGTTTTGAAGATAGCAAAAGCCTACTTACGTAACACTGTTATACTTCTTCTTTTCGTTCATCCGGAGTGTTTTTTCAGATGTGATTGCTGTGTGTCTGTTATGCGCCCTTGGGCCGAAACCCGTAGGCCAACACATCCGACGATAGCGTGCTTTTTTGACCAGGTAGCATTCCTGGGAGACTCACTTTTGTGGTGCCATCTACAACCCAGCTGGCCAAGGTTGAACGGTCGAAGACAACGGTCATCCCTCACAGGAAGGCAGGGACAGTCCATAGCATTTTCCGCCATCCAAGGTTGCTTCCATAGTTGCAGGGCCGACACATAGCGCCCTGGTTCTGGGCTCACCGAGGGAATCGTCACGTCCTGCTCATGGCTGCTTTAAATCCTCACTTCAATATATTGGTCATTTCGTTTGCCCCGGGCCATTCCCGCACAAACCAGACAGGTTTGCAGACGGTATCCACTCAGCGAGTTTTCGGACATGTGCTTGTCGTTGCGCCCGTCAGAGCTGTTCCAGGCACGACAGACATTCGGAAAACTACCTAGTCAGAGCTGTTCCGAACAAGAGCGGCATTCGGAAACTAGGTAGTCAGAGCTGTTCCTAGCACGAGAGACATTCGGACGAGACATTTCACTCGGACGTAATTGCGTAGTGTCAATTTTTAGTTTGCCACCCGTAGGACGACACTTCCGACTTCCGGCGGGCATTTTTTAATGAGGTTAGCCTTCCTCTGGTTTCGAGGCACGTTAGACTGTTGTGATGTCGCCAACATCTCAGCTGGTCAAGATAGAACGATCAACGACATCGCGGTCGGCCCTCAAGGGAAGGCAGGGGCAGACCATGGGCATTCCCTCGCTATCCAAGGAGGCTTCCATAATTACAGAGCCGGCACATATTGCTCTGAGACTGGGCTCACCCGAGGAGTTGCCACGTCCTGCTCATGGCTGCTTTAGTTCCTCACTTCCATGTGTTGGGCATCTCGCTTGCCACTGATCGCTCAAGCACACACCAGGAGCGGTCAGACTGCGAGCGACATCCACTCGGTAAGCTTTTGCTTTTGACTTCAGACCACGCAATAGGTTCGCTCGCCGTGCGTTCCATTTCGCGTCATTGAGACGTTCTTCCACTTTTGTCTACACTCTCTATGAGTTAGATACAGACAGTTACTGGGGCATTTTTCTGACTTTTTGTACTCGCTCACGAGGTAGGCTACATGTGCTGCCGGCTCAGCACCTTACCTTCGTGCAGCAGTGAACGAGAAACGGCCTGGCCCTCTCATCCGGGAATCTCTCATATCCCCCAGCTGAGAGCCTTCGAACATGTATCAGACCTGAGCATGTAGCTTGCTCAGTATCACGCCTCTATTTTTCGGTAGGTGGGTATCGGCCCGGCTCTCAGATCCGAGGGTTTGTGGCTTAGAGGCGTTCAGCCACAGCCCTCGACAGGGAGCCTTAAGAGTTTTGTCCGGACCAAGAACTTCTGCCTTCGTGCACCTGATTTAAATTTTTGACTGCTATCCTCAGTCTACCTGCAGAGCAGCAGGTTGTGTCTCTCTTAGTCTGGCCCCTAACCCATAAGCTGTCCGATATGTAGTTTTTCATCCATCGGCAAGCAAATGGGGTCGATGGGACAACACTGTTATATGACCAATAGTTCATTGCTCATGTGACTGTATTGCGGCTGGCCGAGTGGCTAGAACGCCGGACACTCCTTCGGGAGACCCGGGTTCGATCCCTCGGTAAGGTGTTGGATTTTTTTCTGTCGGGGGCAAAAATAAAATCCTAACCTGCACTGTTCGCGGCGACTGCACTAGCCAGGCGGCCCTAATTCCTCAGGCTCAAAGACCCCTCTGCCATACCTCACAAGGTACTATATTGGCAGTAAATGACAGTTTAACAGTTTGGCTGTATTGCGGCAATAATAATCTACCAAAGTAACACTATTATATGAACAATAGCTGACTGTCGCATGACTATATTGCGGCAATGGGAATCTACCAATGAACAATCTTATATAGACAATAATTAACTGCTAAAGTGACTGTAATACGACAAATGGAATCTACCACCGTGACAATGAAATTTGGGCAATAGTTAACTGCTCAAGCAACTATACTCTCAATGTAGTCAACACTTCACATCCCAAACAAAATAACTGCCATGCGACAACGATGTAACTTCCTTTTACTAGGACAGAAGTAGTAGAGGTTCGTCCTGTCTGGCTGAGTATAAGACTGTAACCATATGCATGTACCTCTGCTGTGTGGTTATGCCACATGTGCAACTTTCCATTTATGAAGAGATGAAACCCAATGTCAATGCAGCTTTTCATATGTAGATCAGGTTACCTAAACAACGATTTACTCAAGTTTCGTGTTAATAGTAACTTTATGTAGAGTTCAAGTTACGTTTTGACTTTTTTTTTAATAGTTTCAGACAAACCTTCTTCTTCTTCTTCTTCTTCTTCTTCTTCTTCTTCTTCTTCTTCTTCTTCTTCTTCTTCTTCTTCTTCTTCTTCTTCTTCTTCTTCTTCTTTTCCTCTTCTTCTTCGCTTACTTCTCTCATCCTCCTTATTTTACTTCTTCTTCTTTTTCTTCTTATTCTACTTCGATTTCTACTTCTTCCTTCCCTTCTTTTGTTGCTGCTGCTTTTATCGCCAAATGGAGGATAGGCTCTCAACAACCTCTCACTAAGCCCTGCTATGGTTTATCATCTTCTACACCATCTTCTGCACCGGTAATTGTTCACGGTAAGGTGTTCTTAGTGTCTCACAGCCCGCTGTTGGAGCTGGGCCATTCACAATGAGGTCATGCGAGTCATTCGGGGCTGCGTCTATTGATGCGTCTATAGATATAAAACTTGTATAAAAGCCATAATGGAGGGCAAAGTCGAAGACAAACTTGAGGGATATGTAGTGGTACAAATGGGATGATGATATCACGTGATTACTCAACAGTTGTATTTACATTTGTAACACAAAAACAAGATAACATGGTGTTGGAGATTCACGCAGCCAACTTGAAACGTGATGACGACACCTGATTTATTGTGATATCAAATGTGTTCATAAACGACTGTTGTTATTCAATTAATAAGATCAACCAGTGGTTAGCGCGCTCTACAAGACAACATCTGGACGAGAGGACAACTCAGGAAGAATTGGATAGATGGAGTCAAAGATACTTTGAAGAAATCAAAAATGACGTTGGTGCAAGTAGAGAGTGAGAATCACATATATCTCCTCTCTGCGACGCTTCACGACAAAAGTAGTAGGACAAAAGACGAAGAAGGTATTCAAGTTATATTATACTGCAAACATGTAGATTCAACACTAACTCAAGTACAAAGTGAATCCGAAATAAACGAAAAGACAGCAGGCAGACAGGAAGCGACTGAATGCAAAATAGTTGTGTCGAGTTCCAACTGAAAGTCAACAATCTGTCGAAAATATATAACTGAGAATACCATGATAAATTTAGAGCGGAATTCAAAGGCAACAATAAAATCTGATTTGCTGGGGGGAAAGAAGGAAACTAGTAGGAATAAAGAAGTCATTTAACATTATTTAACTGACATCGCATCAAGAAATGGCGAAAGGAAAATGGAGTATTTGCTCCTCGACTGGAAACAGATAATGAGGCAAGTGGAAGGCGATAATTTCCTCTTAGCTTTAAATGGCGAAAAGAGTTTTTTTTTTTTTTTTAGTCCAGAAAGAGAAAGATGAAATGTAGTGGTTGTGTTTTATGCGTGGGCTATTTGTGATGGAAGCCGCAATCAGAGCTATTGAAACCGCCAGGGTTTATTCCTCGCACACTGTTTGTTTTGGAGATGCATCCTCTATTGAGCCCTGAGAGACAACGTCACCCCTGGCGCCACCCAGGGGAAAATAGAGTTCCCTACCGGAACAGCCAGGAGATCACGGTCATGTCTAGAAAAGCCAACTCAAAATTGCAACCAAACGTAATAAAATAATACAAAATAAATCGTACAACTATGTACACTATTATTAAATATGTTTTAATGTATATTTTTATTATTTAAATGCAAAATGTGTAGTAGTTATGTGGTATCTTTATTTATAAATATGCGAATTGAATGACCGTTTCCAAAATCCAGACTGGCACATTCATGAATTAGGCAGTTTGCTTTTACCATTTTCCCGCTCTAACAAGTACGGACGACAGATCAGTGTCAGGGTTCACGTTCTCGGGGAGGGGCATCTGTATGCCAGCGCACACGTGCAAAACGCCGTATCTGAGAATTTTCTAATTTAGGAGTTATATTTTGTAAAAGAAAACGTTATCTTATTTGAGCCTCGCATTTTTTACAAAAAATGTAATTATTTGCTATAGCTTTGTGTTTTAACGTGAACTACATATACTACTACTACTACTACTACTACTACTACTACTACTACTACTACTACTACTACTACTACTACTACTACTGCTGCTGCTGCTGCTGCTACTACTACTACTACTACTCTTGCTGCTGCTGCTACTACTACTACTACTACTCCTGCTGCTGCTGCTACTACTACTACTACTACAACTACTACTATTACTACTACTACTACTACTACTACTACTACTACTACTACTACTACTACTACTACTACTACTATCTTCACCACTACTATCATTACTACTACTATTTTACTGCCACTTCTAATGATGATGATGATGATGATGATGATGATGATGATGATGATGATGATGATGATGATGATAACAATAAAAATGTTATCAGTAATACGACTACTACTTCGACTCCTTCTCCCCTTCCTGATTATTCCGCCTTGCGTCCCCTAACGAAACACACACCCTCAAACGTCTCATGTCAGTATCCCCGACCCATAGTCTTATATGTATCCTACTAAATGGCTTTCTTAATGGATATTTTCCTCACCACTTGATTCGCCGGAATATCGAAGCAACGAACTCTCTTTGTGAACTGAAACATAGTAGCCATAAACAATAGGTTGCGCAATAGGTAGTCTGGCATTTCTCGCTGTATTCGTGTCATATACTGCAATATCCATCATGTACCATGCCGGTAAGCGCGGGCGGTCATGTTCTGCCATCTCACTCGATCACCAGAGTCATGGATCAGCTCCGTGTTCCTGTCTCGACCATGCCACGAGGCCAAGCCATCCAGGTGTTTACTTCTCGGTCTTCCCCTAGGTCTCTTCCCTTCGATCGTGCCAGTTGTCACCAAGTTCTCCAATTCATTTCTTCTCATAACATGCCTTAAAAAAAATGACTGTCTACGTCTAATGTCTCTAATCAGTGTAGGATCTTCATTTGTTTCTTGAAGGACTTGCTCGTTGGTTTTTCTATCTGACCATGTTATTCTTTGCATTTTCCTCAGAAACCACATTTCCACAGCCATTAGCTGTTTTTCAGCTTGACTGCTTATTGTCCACGCTTCACTTCCATACAAAAGTATAGGTTCTATGTAACATCTCAACACTCTTTTTCTCGTTTCAATTGATATATTTTTATTGGTCAGAATGTTTTTCATCTTGCAAAAGGCTACCTTCGCAATGGCAATTCTTTTTCTAATCTCTTCAAGGCATCTCCCATCAGATATTATGACTGTGCAGAGATAACAGTATCAATTTACTTGTGTAAGAATATGTTCATCTACTCGTATATCACATTGTGGTATTTCCTTCTTCCCAGTGACGACCAACTGTTACAACATGTACACGATTGTTACAACATGTACACAATTGTTACAACATGTGCACAGCTTTTACAATACGTACACGACTGTTGCAACTTGTACACTATTGTTACAACATGTACACTATTGTTACAACATGTACACGATTGTTACAACATGTACACGACTGTTACAACACGTACACTATTGTTACAAAATGTACACGATTGTTACAACATGTACACGACTGTTACAACATGCAGACAACTGTTACAACATGTACACAATTGTTACAACATGTACACGATTGTTACAACATGTACACGATTGTTACAACACGAACACGACTGTTACAACATGAACACGATTGTTACAACATGTACACGACTGTTACAACATGTACACGATTGTTACAACATGTACACGATTGTTACAACATGTACACGATTGTTACAACATGTACACGATTGTTACAACATGTACACGATTGTTACAACATGTTCACAACTGTTACAACATGTACACGATTGTTACAACATGTTCACAACTGTTACAACATGTACACAACTGTTACAACATGTACACGATTGTTGCAACATGTACACAACTGTTACAACATTTACACAACTGTTACAACATGTACACGACTGCTACAACATTTACACAACTGTTACAACATGTACACGATTGTTACAACATGTACACGATTGTTACAACATGTACACAACTGTTACAACATGTACACGATTGTTACAACATGTACACAACTTTTACAACATGTACACAACTGTTACAACATTTACACGATTGTTACAACATGAACACAACTGTTACAAGATGTACACAACTGTTACAAGATGTACACAACTGTTACAACATGTACACAACTGTTACAACATGTACACGATTGTTACAACATGTACACGATTGTTACAATATGTACACGATTGCTACAACTTGTACACGATTGTTACAACATGTACACAACTCGTACAACATGTACACGATTGTTACAACATGTAGACGATTGTTATATTATGTAAATGAGTTTTACAACATGTACGCAACTATTACAACATGTACACGACTGTAACAACTTGGATATCTAGAATGTGCACACGATTGTAACCTGTACATGATTATAACAAAACGTACTCGGTTGCATCAACAGTGTACACCTTTGTGAAATGTACAATACGTTCCAACACGTTCACAACTGTACCGCCCTATACATGGCCGTACCAACATGTATACACCTGTAACAACACATAAACGGAATTTAAAAGGGGAAAAAAAACAACGTTCATGATTGCCCCAATTGTGCCAAGAGGTATACGATTGTACCAAAATATACCCATGTGTGTCAATACGTACGCAATTGTATTGACAAATGCATCAGTGTACCAAGACGTGCACAATTTATCACAACATGCACGATTGTGCAAACATTTACGCAATTGTACCAACTCGCACAGCATCTACTAACACGCACTCAACACATACTCGATTTAACCAAAACGTACACGATTTACAACTTCCATGATTATACCAACAGACAAGACTGTTGTACCAACGCATACACGATTGTATCAACATTACACGATTGTACTCACACATTCACCCGTGTGTTGCCGGGGCCCATACGGAGGAGCAAAGAATAGTAACACTGTTGCCTACCATGCACGTCGTAAGAGGCGACTAAGGAGGCTACGGTTCCGTCGCCCTGCTACTGAGTGAGTGCATGGCGCGACACTGCGAGCTGTGAATTTCGCGTGGAATGCTTATGCATCTGTCCGCGGTTGTTTTTCGCGTGAACTGCATGTTCGGAACGATGACGGCCGGCTGTTGTGGGATTGACTGGTCTGCCTTTTCGGTTCACGAGTGCATTTTTCAGGAATCTCCCGGGAGTCGTCGCTGTAGCTACGGAGTTCGTGTTTTGTGCGGCGCTTTCGGTGGGTCGCCCTGCAGAAAGAGACCGAGCCATATGGGATAAAACCCCGGTCAATGAAGTCTTTCTGGAGACTGCCGTTTTCATCGACGATGAACTGTATTGTTCGTGGAGGACTTTTGTGTTGGCATTCTGGCGGCGGAATTATGCAAAGTGTACCTGTGCGGGCTGTTGGTTTACCGACACTCCTGTCTATTCCATTGTTCACATGGGGCAGTGAGGAGCATTTTGTGATATTCACTGGCACAGGAACGGAGCAATATGGGGACGACCCGTTGCCGTGAAGTTGGAACCGTGACTAACTAACTAACTAACTCACATTGCAAGATTGTATCAACATCTACCTGATTTTACCAACATTTACGGTTGTACCAACAAACACGATTGTACAACCATGCACGATTGTTCAAACTCATAGACGATTGCATCAACACAAACAATTGTTCATACTCATACATGATTGTTCCAATATACACGATTGTACCAGCTCATACACTTTTGTACTAACAAACACGATTGTAGCAACTCATAGACGATTGTACCAACATATACGACTGTTCCAACATATACGACTGTTCCAACATACACAATTGTACCAACTCATACACAATTGTATCAACATATAGATTGAACCAACTCATAAACGATTATACCAACAAACACGATTGCACCCATATACACGACTGTACCAACATACACGATTGTATCAACTCATACAGGATTGTACCAACATTCAGAATTGTACTAACATACCCTACTGTACTAACGCATACACGATTGTACCAACATACACAATTGTACCAACTCATATACGATTGTACCAACATACACGTTTGTACCAACCCTACACGATTGTACCAACTCATACACAACTGTACCAACTCGTATACGATTGTACCAACATGCACGATTGTACCAACTTATACAGTATTATACCAACTCATACCCGATTTACCACAACATACACCATTGTACCAACTAATACAGGATTGTACCAACATACACAATTGTACCAAATCACACGATTGTACCAACATACCCGATTGTACCAACTCATACACGATTGTACCAACTCACACACAATTGTACCAACTCATAAATGATTGTACCAACTAATATACGATTGTACCAACAAACACGATTGTACCAACTTATACAG
Organism: Cepaea nemoralis; assembly: GCA_014155875.1. Lineage (NCBI taxonomy): Eukaryota > Metazoa > Mollusca > Gastropoda > Stylommatophora > Helicidae > Cepaea > Cepaea nemoralis. Next base: position 224,157 of record JACEFZ010000856.1, read on the forward strand.
TATTATACCAACTCATACCCGATTTACCACAACATATACAATTGTACCAACTAATACAGGATTGCACCAACATTCACAACTGTACCAACTCACACGATTGTACCAACATTCACAACTGTACCAACTCACACGATTGTACCAACATACACGATGGTACCAAGTCATAGACGATAGTACAAACACACACACGACTGCAGCAAAACCCAAACTTTCAGTTGGGTCGTATCCCCCCCCCCCCCCCCCCCCCCCCCCCCACAAACCAACAACCCGTAGTCACGGGTAGTGTCTGATATTTTGTCTCGGCCGCCTGTACAAACGGAAGGAGGAGAAGATGGAAGTGTGTCAATATTTGCAGCCACACTGCTTCTTAAGCACGTTACCCACAGACAATTCTAGCGCCCCTCCCCCCTTTCCGCTCTTCCCCCGCCTACCTCCCCTCCCCCTATTTTCCTTGTCTTGATGACAAGTGAGACTTCGCGCCACTTTAGTCAGCCCTGCACGGTGACATACTGAAATCTAGGAAAACAACAGGATGCATTAACCAAGCAAGTGACATTCAACGTGCAGGAAGTACCTTTGCATTCGTAAACCGATATTATGGAGCTGGATACCCAAGCCTCAAATTGCTAAAACATATCATCCACCAATACTTTGAGTTGAACTGGCGACCACACTGGGTGTAGACTTTTGCCCTAATCATAACGCAGCATACATGTTTTGTTAATGCGTTCCCCGACTCAAGCGTTACGCATACACGCACTATTACCTTTAGTGCACTGGACTGATTTGTTCATATGGATTAGCTTTCTTCTTCTTCTTCTTCTTCTTCTTCTTCTTCTTCTTCTTCTTCTTCTTCTTCTTCTTCTTCTTCTTCTTCTTCGTCTTCTTCTTCTTCTTCTTCTTCTTCTTCTTCTTCTTCTTCTTCTTCTGTTAGTACAGATACAGGTCTACCTAGTCTCATCAAATAGCTAGCTGCCGGGTAATTTTCATAATTTTCTGGAAACTTCTTGTAAAGGAAAGGCAATGAAGAACGCAGCTAACACTATGTCCTTCACAAGCCAGCATCAAAATGTTATAACTGACCACCTTTACGTGAAATGCTGCTAGACAACGTATAACAATTATACGTATATATGGTTAATGTCTGTAATTCTTGGGCAAGTTTACGTTCAGTAGTTTGCCATTGCTTTCTCAACGACCTGTACTCATATGAGAAACCAACACAAGGCGGTCTGCATCTAAATCACCCGCAGCTGTGTTTCGAATACGGTATGCGGGATTGCGAATTACATTCGTAACACCTTCGCCACGGCTATACGGGCAATAAAGAATCCCTGCTCACACACCATGAGGCCTACTGATATATTTATATATATATATGAGACCGACCGATACTCGATGAAAGACATGGTCAATATCACAATGTCCACCTTTACTTTCCCGGGAAAATTTACTGGTCCTCATTGTATGCTGATTCTACTTGGGAGTACTGAAACAACAACCTCTCCCGGAAGAGGATTGGCTTTGTGACGTGGGTGAATGTACTATGTCGCTATTGAAATGACTCCAACATTGGACGCTTGCTGCGTGAAGCGCTGGTTAAACAACATGTAACAATGTTTTCATGTGCACCATTAAATCCAAAATGGGATGATGTTTACCTGATGTGCTGGCTGCACAAGCTGGGGCAGCAGTTACATCGCAGGCTTGGTCCTGCAAGAGGTGGCTATTGTTATCAGTAACTCCATGAGGCAAATCTCGCGTTGGAAGTCGATTCTGTGGGCCTGAAAGCAATGACAGAAGGTGAGGTCAAATCCCCGACTAAAAGTCTGTTCTGTGAGCCTAAAAGCAATGACAGAAGGTGAGATCAAATCCCCGAGTAAAAGTCTGTTCTGTAGGCCTGAAAGCAATGACAGAAGGTGAGATCAAATCCCCAATTAAAAGTTTGTTCTGTGAGCCTAAAAGCAATGACAGAAGGTGAGATCAAATCCCCGAGTAAAAGTTTGTTCTGTAGGCCTGAAAGCAATGACAGAAGGTGAGATCAAATCCCCGACTAAAAGTCTGTTCTGTGAGCATGAAAGCAATGACAGAAGGTGAGATCAAATCCCAGACTAAAAGTCTGTTCTGTGAGCCTGAAAGCAATGACAGAAAGTGAGGTCAAATCCCCGACTAAAAGTCTGTTCTGTGAGCCTGAAAGCAATAACAGAAAGTGAGATTCAAATCCCCGACTAAAGTCTGTTCTGTGAGCCTGAAAGCAATGAGAGAAGGTGAGGTCAAATCCCCGACTAAAGTCTGTTCTGTGAGCCTGAAAGCAATGACAGAAGGTGAGATCAAATACTCGACTAAAAGTCTGTTCTATAGGCCTGAAAGCAATGACAGAAGGTGAGATCAAATCCCCTACTAAAAGTCTGTTCTGTGAGCATGAAAGCAATGACAGAAGGTGAGATCAAATCCCAGACTAAAAGTATGTTCTGTGAGCATGAAAGCAATGACAGAAGGTGAGATCAAATACTCGACTAAAAGTATGTTCTGTGAGCATGAAAGCAATGACAGAAGGTGACATCAAATACTCGACTAAAAGTCTGTTCTGTGAGCATGAAAGCAATGACAGAAGGTGAGATCAAATACTCGACTAAAAGTCTGTTCTGTGAGCATGAAAGCAATAACAGAAGGTGAGATCAAATACTCGACTAAAAGTCTGTTCTATAGGACTGAAAGCAATGACAGAAGGTGAGATAAAATCCCCGACTAAAAGTCTGTTCTATAGGCCTGAAAGCAATGACAGAAGGTGAGATAAAATCCCCGACTAAAAGTCTGTTCTGTGAGCCTGAAAGCAATGACAGAAGGTGAGATCAAATCCCCAACTAAAAGTCTGTTCTGTGAACCTGAAAGCAATGACAGAAGGTGAGATTCAAATCCGCGACTAAAAGTCTGTTCTGTGAGCCTGAAAGCAATGACAGAAGGTGAGATCAAATCCCCGACTAAAAGTCTGTTCTGTGAGCATGAAAGCAATGACAGAAGGTGAGATTCAAATCCCCGACTAAAAGTCTGTTCTGTGAGCATGAAAGCAATGAGAGAAGGTGAGGTCAAATCCCCGACTAAAGTCTGTTCTGTGAGCCTGAAAGCAATGACAGAAGGTGAAATCAAATACTCGACTAAAAGTCTGTTCTATAGGCCTGAAAGCAATAACAGAAGGTGAGATCAAATCCCCGACTAAAAGTCTGTTCTGTGAGCATGAAAGCAATGACAGAAGGTGAGATCAAATCCCCGACTAAAAGTCTGTTCTATAGGCCTGAAAGCAATGACAGAAGGTGAGATAAAATCCCCGACTAAAAGTCTGTTCTGTGAGCCTGAAAGCAATGACAGAAGGTGAGATCAAATCCCCAACTAAAAGTCTGTTCTGTGAACCTGAAAGCAATGACAGAAGGTGAGATTCAAATCCGCGACTAAAAGTCTGTTCTGTGAGCCTGAAAGCAATGACAGAAGGTGAGATCAAATCCCCGACTAAAAGTCTGTTCTGTGAGCATGAAAGCAATGACAGAAGGTGAGATTCAAATCCCCGACTAAAAGTCTGTTCTGTGAGCATGAAAGCAATGAGAGAAGGTGAGGTCAAATCCCCGACTAAAGTCTGTTCTGTGAGCCTGAAAGCAATGACAGAAGGTGAGATCAAATACTCGACTAAAAGTCTGTTCTATAGGCCTGAAAGCAATAACAGAAGGTGAGATCAAATCCCCGACTAAAAGTCTGTTCTGTGAGCATGAAAGCAATGACAGAAGGTGAGATCAAATCCCAGACTAAAAGTATGTTCTGTGAGCATGAAAGCAATGACAGAAGGTGAGATCAAATACTCGACTAAAAGTCTGTTCTGTAAGCATGAAAGCAATGACAGAAGGTGAGATCAAATACTCGACTAAATCTCTGTTCTGTGAGCATGAAAGCAATGACAGAAGGTGGGATCAAATACTCGACTAAAAGTCTGTTCTATAGGCCTGAAAGCAATGACAGAAGGTGAGATAAAATCCCCGACTAAAAGTCTGTTCTGTGAGCCTGAAAGCAATGACAGAAGGTGAGATCAAAACTAAAAGTCTGTTCTGTGAACCTGAAAGCAATGACAGAAGGTGAGATTCAAATCCGCGACTAAAAGTCTGTTCTGTGAGCCTGAAAGCAATGACAGAAGGTGAGATCAAATCCCCGACTAAAAGTCTGTTCTGTGAGCATGAAAGCAATGACAGAAGGTGAGATTCAAATCCCCGACTAAAAGTCTGTTCTGTGAGCATGAAAGCAATGAGAGAAGGTGAGGTCAAATCCCCGACTAAAGTCTGTTCTGTGAGCCTGAAAGCAATGACAGAAGGTGAAATCAAATACTCGACTAAAAGTCTGTTCTATAGGCCTGAAAGCAATAACAGAAGGTGAGATCAAATCCCCGACTAAAAGTCTGTTCTGTGAGCATGAAAGCAATGACAGAAGGTGAGATCAAATCCCCGACTAAAAGTCTGTTCTATAGGCCTGAAAGCAATGACAGAAGGTGAGATAAAATCCCCGACTAAAAGTCTGTTCTGTGAGCCTGAAAGCAATGACAGAAGGTGAGATCAAATCCCCAACTAAAAGTCTGTTCTGTGAACCTGAAAGCAATGACAGAAGGTGAGATTCAAATCCGCGACTAAAAGTCTGTTCTGTGAGCCTGAAAGCAATGACAGAAGGTGAGATCAAATCCCCGACTAAAAGTCTGTTCTGTGAGCATGAAAGCAATGACAGAAGGTAAGATTCAAATCCCCGACTAAAAGTCTGTTCTGTGAGCATGAAAGCAATGAGAGAAGGTGAGGTCAAATCCCCGACTAAAGTCTGTTCTGTGAGCCTGAAAGCAATGACAGAAGGTGAGATCAAATACTCGACTAAAAGTCTGTTCTATAGGCCTGAAAGCAATAACAGAAGGTGAGATCAAATCCCCGACTAAAAGTCTGTTCTGTGAGCATGAAAGCAATGACAGAAGGTGAGATCAAATCCCAGACTAAAAGTATGTTCTGTGAGCATGAAAGCAATGACAGAAGGTGAGATCAAATACTCGACTAAAAGTCTGTTCTGTGAGCATGAAAGCAATGACAGAAGGTGGGATCAAATACTCGACTAAAAGTCTGTTCTATAGGCCTGAAAGCAATGACAGAAGGTGAGATCAAATCCCCGACTAAAAGTCTGTTCTGTGAGCCTGAAAGCAATGACAGAAGGTGAGATCAAATCCCCGACTCAAAGTCTGTTCTGTGAGCATTAAAGCAAGGACAGAAGGTGAGATTCACATCCCCGACTAAAAGTCTGTTCTTTTGTCGTGTCCTCCTTTAAAGTGTCGTCCCTGGAGTGAAGAGAGTCAACACCCACATTATAATATTTTTTCCCTTATCAATATCCCGGAGAATCCACCAGCTTCCGTCCAACACACTCCATCAGCTTTTCCTATCACTCTCTCACTGTCGTACTATGCCCCCTCTCATACTTCCCCAACGCAACACACTCAACACCTCTTGCTTCTAAAAATTAACAAAGATTAATTTATTAAAAGAAAAGTGTAACGTATATGAGACGTGTATGCGAAGAAAATGGGTGTCGTGTATTATAACATAAATGTATGTGTCAGCCCTCAAAGTTCAGGATCATAGTGTACACATCATGGCAAGGATTACACGACATCACACGAGTCAGTACACTAGACCTCACCGAAGTCGTATCCTACTCTCCAGACATGTCCTCTTCCAGGAACTTTGATGACCATGAGATCTGAATCCCATGTAAATATATAATCCGTGGAAAAAAACTATTATTGTTCCTAACGCAACTGTTCCTAATAGTTTATAGAAACTCCGGCTTCATAATTCCGGCGCAGTGAAACAAACATGGAACACTGTCCTATGAACAAGACTTTTTGTCTCTTGATAAATGTTCACTAGTTCTCACTATTAAACAGTTATTGTCTATACTCCAATAGAGTCCTTTATTTTTGTTCTAGTCATAAGTGAACTGAATATCCATCACTACTGGTGTGTTAAAACTGGTATGACCTAAACTCATTCGGTATTTATCCTGTAGGATACATATACCATTCAGCTCCACTGAGCAATGTTGATCATCTTCCTCTAGCATACGCTCTTTTGTAAAGTTGCTGGCCAATCTTCCTGCGCCAAACTTTATCCGGGATCGGATTTTTCCTTGGTTCCGTGTTCTTCATTCCAACCAGAGGGAACCTGTAACATAAATCATACAACCGGTGATAGTCTCCCCGTCACTGATCTCTATTAGATGATTGTGGCCATCGGCCTCGCTCAGAAAATACAATGAACCTACTCTGTCAGGGACAGATGACTGAACACATAGGTTATCATCAGGCCAAGACAAGAAAAAAAATCAACAAACAGAATGCGGAACCCCGCCCACCAGGGAATATCCCAATTATCCCTCATTACTCAATTCTCAACTAGTAAAGCTTATCAACACTTCACTAATCTATTTTCAACTAACAGAGCCAAGTATCACTTCCCTACTCTAGCTAGTTTTCCACTAACAGTGCTAATCATCACACTTTAGTTGTAACAAGGCTACAGCCTATATTAATTAGAACTAATTATAATAGGTTCTACCTTAGGCAACACTGCAGTTAGATCCAATTACATCCACTCTTGCCATGACAGGCACGTGTAAAATTAAAATAACTCAATTCGCACACGGTAGACATTTTCCAATCAGAACCGCAGTTCCGAAACACGTCCACTAAAATCCAAGGTTTGAGTTCAACTGTCCTCTCCAATCCTGGTTTTTGGCAAAACCTAAAATTGGTCACGTGACAGTATTCTTCCGGTCCACACAGGTGTTATTTGGACATATAATCCATTGTCAAGAATCCATTTTCCCTGGCTTAGTCACTGTCAAAGTTGTCATCAGTTGTTTTGACATCCCCAACAAGCTATCGAGTTACTGTATGATCCCAACAACAGTTTTCCCCAACAAGCTGCCAATCTTCTTTATGTCCGGAAACTATGAATTGACAGACGGACTGTTTTCTTCCGAGCTGAATACTTCCGCTTCCAATCCGACATGTTTATAATCTGTCAAAGCGATGTATGATTCAGCTCATTCACTTCCCCTACACATCTGCAACTGTTAATTTTGCCCGACATGTGATGGCCATGATCCCACGGGTTCCATCTGTATTCAAATGTTGACAAACTGTCAAAGCGATGCCAGGATTTGTCTCACTCACCACCGAGTGTTCCCATTCTGTCCACCAGATGTAAACACGTGCCGCTACATTTTCTGGATTTGTTGAAACAACCTTTGGCCTCGAACATCCGCTAATTCAGATCGCCCTTTATTCTCATCACTGGTTAAATCATGTTGGACCATTATGTGACATAGGCCCCCTCTTAAGAGAGTAGTCCATCTCACTCTTCTCCACCATGATTTTAATCCAGATGATTCATTCTTCTTCTTCAGGAGCTGGGTGTCTTGACAAGAAGTCCGCTCCAACATTTTCCTTCCCAGGAATGTACTCCACTGTGAAATTATAGGGTTGAAGTAACAACGACCACCGCATCAAACGGGCGTTGAGCTTCTGAGAAGTAGCCAGGAACATCAGGGGTTGATGATCCGACTGGACTCGAAACTTAACTCCATACAAATATGGCTGGAATTTTTGCACTGCCCATACGAGGGACAAGCACTCTCTCTCGACGGTTGAATAATTCCTCTCCGCCTGTAGAAGTTTCTTACTTGCGTATGCTACAGGTTTCAAAACCGAAGCATCGTCTTTTCCTTCCTGTAACAGAGCTGCCCCAATCCCAATCCCACTCGCATCTGTTCTCAACACAAATGGTTTGGAAAAGTCAGGGAGCTGTAATACAGGTTTGCTGACCAAGGACTCCTTTAACTGACTATAGGCATTCTCACATTCTGGTGTCCAAATGATTTGGTCCGGGAATCCCTTTTTCAAGGTTTCCGTCAATGGAGCTCCCAATTCAGTGAAATGTGGGATAAATTTGTGGTAGAACCCACACAACGAGAGAAAAGATCGCACATCCTTCTTCGTTTTTGGCCTTGGTGCATTTCTGATTTTCTCCAGGTTCTTCTCTTCTGGGACAATGTGTCCTGGAGTGATGGTGTGACCTAGAAATTCCAGAGTCTGGTAACCAATCATGCACTTGGTTGGACGAGCGGTAAGCCCTGCTTCCTTGAGCCTATTAAACACTCTCTCCAAGGATTGTAAGTGGTCATCCAAGCTGTCACTGGAAATCAGAATATCATCCATGAATGAGATGATGGATGGATCCTGTAACGGATCTAGTAAAGTCCTCATCATGCGTGTAAACACACTAGGGGCATTGCTGAGTCCAAAGGGCATGACCTTGAATTCGTAGTGTCCACTGGGTGTACTGAAAGCTAACAGTGGTCGAATCTCCGGTTTGACTGGTATCTGATAGTACCCCCGACTCAGATCCACCTTTGAAAAGTACCGAGCCTTATGGAGCCTAGCGAATAACTGAGTTGGATTCGGCAAAGGTTCCACCTGAAATTGTGTGTGACTGTTCAGAAGTCGGTAGTCTATACACAACCGGTGTTCTCCACTTGGTTTGCGTAAACAAAACTACCCCTGCATTGTATGGGGATGTGGATGGTGCAATCACGTCATCCTCCAGCAGTTTCTGTATTTCATCCTCCAGGGCCTTTTCTTTAGAGAATGACACTGGGTAAACCTTTTGACGAACAGGCTCCTGTGTGGTCAAAGTCATCTCGAACTCAACCAACCTCGTTCGTCCTGGTTTATCAGTCAGTATCTCCTTATAAGACTTGAGAACCTGGGTTATCCTTTCCCTCTCCTGGGAGGTCAGATCAGGGTTCACTTGCACATCCCTATAGGTTTCCTGGTGTACCAAGGGATATTCCCTGCCCTCGTTGGTTCCCACTTCTGTCTCCACTGCAACTGCCATTGCCATGAGGTGAGCTGCCTTGTCTCCGGGTCTCTCTTCGTATTTCCGCAAGAGATTGATATGGAAAATCTTCGAATTTCCCCGGATCCGGATCTGATAGTTGGTTCTAGATATCACCCTTTCCACGGGAAATGGTCCTTGCCAACCTATCTCCAGTTTGTTGTTTCCCGATGGGAGTAGCAACAAGACTTTATCTCCCACCTCTAGAGATCTTTCTTTAGACCTACGGTTGTAGTAAGCCGCATGTCTTTTCCTGGCCTTTTTCAAGTTTTGATTTGCCAGAGTCCATCCCTTGTGGAGTTTTTCTTTCAGTTCCTCCACGTATTTGTAGGATGAGATCACTTCTTCTGACGTCCCCTCTTCAGTCCAACTCCTCAACATGGCTTCCAACGGTCCTTTGATTGGACGACCAAACAGCAACGTAGCGGGTGGTAGTCCTGTTGAGCCATGAGGAACTTCCCGATAGGCAAAGAGTGCTGCTGGGATATATTCATCCCACCTATCAGGTTTTTCCTGCGCTAGTTTCCTGATCATTGTCATCAACGTGCCGTTGAAACGCTCTACTTGTCCATTGGCTTGAGGGTGGTAAGGGCTGGTATGTATGTGGTTAGAGTGAAACACCCTAAATACCTCCTCCATGAGTTTTCCACAAAACTGAGATCCATTGTCCGTCAGAATTTGATCCGGAAAGCTTAATCTGGTAAAGGCCTCCATCAGTGCGTCCGCCACTCGTTTCGAGTCAATCGTGGTCAACGGTATGGCCTCACCCCACATTGTACAGCAATCCACCATTGTGAGTATATACATGTTCCTCTTCCTAGTCCTGGGAAGTGGACCCACGATATCGATGGCTACCCTCTCGAAAGGAGAGTTCATGATGGGCATCTCACCCAACACCACCGGTGCTGTCCAGTGTTTCGGTGCCACCCTCTGGCACTCAGGGCATGACTTCACATACCGACGCACATCATCTGTCATTCCCGGCCAATAGTAATGGCAGGAAATCCGCTGCATGGTGGCGGCAATACCCATATGTCCACTAAAGGAGATGGTATGCCCCATATGAAGAATCTGGGACTGGTGAGCTTTCGGGACGACCAACTGACCGTATAGGTTGTCTCCCCTTCCTGCTCTCCTGTAGAGTATCCTATTCTTCATGTAGTACTGCCCCCGTCCTGGTGGATCAGCACTTTTCTGCAGCTTTCTGTAGCAAGGACGTAAAGTATCATCCTCACTCTGGGCAGTTCGTAGCTCCCCCGGCATTGGGTTAGTCACAATTGCGTCTGCCTCTTCCGTTTTCGTCTAAGAGCGAGTCTGCATTGCTCCCATATGGATTGGCTCCCTGGGCATTCCCAGAAAGACATACCGGCAACCTAGGATTACTGGAAAAATGGGATCGGTCAATACAGCGGCCTTGATGGTGCCGGTGACGTACCTTGACCGAATCTCCACATTAGCAATGGGCAACTTCTTGACTACAGCACTCTTCTGTGCAGGCTGTATCTCCCATGTCTCACCTGTGAATTGTTCTGGATGTACCAGATCCGCAGAAATCACGGCCTCCCCGTCCAGTCCTGTGTCGTACAAACACTCCACTTGACGACAGTTAACCTCTACCAATTCCACTACAGATGGTTTTTCCTGGTCTGGAGTCTCTTCCTCGGCCTCGACCTGTTCGGTGGGCTCCACCTTAGGTTTCCCTGGGCACACGACGAATTGAGTGTCTCCTGACTTTCCCCTGCAGTCAATAGCATTGTGCGTGTTTGACTTGCATTGGTTGCACCATTTCCCTGTCCTAGATTTTCTAGTGCCGGACTTGAGTGAGCTCTCCTGGTGGCGAGCTTCCTTGTTGACCTTGGCATTTTCCGTGACAACCTCCTTGGAAGTCACTTGACATGCTGCGAAGTGAGGGTTCTTAGCCTTCGATTTGCAATCCCTCGTATTGTGAGAGGGTGACTTACAAATTGAAAACCAATTCTCCGACCACGGGCGTTTTGGTGTAGAGCTTGAAGTGCTCTTGCTTCCCTCCTTCTTCTTCTCTGAACTATCCTCTGATTTTTGCACATAAGGTTCCCACTTTTTGTTTCCTGAGTTTTTGGCTTTCTTCTTGTCACGTTTATTTTGACTTTTGGAGTTGTTGGAAAGGTTTTCCCCTGCCTCCCCATGTACCTCGACGAACCGTTCTGCTAATTTAGTCACGAGGTCAATACGTTCCGCTCCTTGTTCTCCCAGGAACGTCCTGAGAGGTTTAGACATTTGCTTCTTCAGCTGGTCGACCACCATGAGTTCTTCCAGACTCTCATAGTCATGTGCGAACCCAGCCAAATCCATCCACTTATGGAGATACGATTTTAGACGCAAACTGTAGGCGGCAAACAACTCCCCCGGTTCTCGTTTCGCTGCTCGAAATTTTTTTCCGGTAGGTATGTGACTTAATCTCGAATCGTTTCAGCAGAGCCGTCTTTAACTCGTCATAATTGTTCTCATGTCCTGGTGGCAGGCGAGAATAAACCTCGTAGCCGGTCCCGCGTAAACCCTGGGATAGCTTGAGATTCCATTTGTTACGCTCCAGACCCATAGCAACAGGCATTGCCTCGAAGCGTTGAAGGTACTGGTCAATCGTCTCTTTGTCCTCCTCGTAGACCGCTAAAGGAAACTTCATAGCATGGTACCCATGTCCACCTACTGGTGTTGAGCCTGGGATGGAGGAACCTCCAACTGCTCCCTCAGTTTCCCCATTAGATTGACTCTTCAACTCGAGTTCCCTCATCCGGTACTCGTGCTCCCTTTTCTGAGCTTCTTGTTCAGCTTCCACTTTCCTAGCTGCTTGCTCAGCTTCAAATTTCTTAGCTGCTTGCTCAGCTTCAAATTTCTTAGCTGCTTACTCAGCTTCCAATTTCTTAACTGCTTGCTCAGCTTCCAATTTCTTAGCTGCTTGTTCCAACTCCATCCTTCTCAATTCCAACTCGGCCTTTCGATCTTCCCTTTCTGCTTGACGATACTCTCTCTCTCCACTTCCTGTATGTAATCCGTTAGAGCAGAACCCGACAATCCCATGTCTTCCCCTTTGCCCTTAATTCTGCTGTGCTTAGTTTAGGGGTGGCCATTATACAGAGAGGTAAGCTATCAGGTCGAGTACAATATAACTGCAAATTACTATACAGATATATGACCAAGTACTATAAATCTAGATATTACCACACACAGCACATTCACTCAGTGACAAGAGTAGAATCAGGACCACAGACCTATGCAGACGTGTGAAGTGTGAACAGGTAAGATATAAGTCCTAATCCCTACCCACATTCACTCTAGCTGGATTCTCCAATATGATATCTCCGTTTTATAACTAAGGATCCCTTGTCAAAAGACCCCGTTGTCAGAAGATCCCACTGTCAAAGGATCCCACTTGCAGGAGATCTCGCTGTCCAAGGATTCCGTTTTCGAGAGATCCCGCTGTCCAAAGATCACCTTTATGAGAGATCCTGCTGTCCAAAGATTCCGTTTACGAGAGATCCCGCTGTCCAAAGATCACCTTTACGAGAGATCCCGCTGTCCAAAGATTCCGTTTACAAGAGATCCCGCTGTCCAAAGATCACGTTATCGAGCCCCCAATAATGTCGTGTCCTCCTTTAAAGTGTCGTCCCTGGAGTGAAGAGAGTCAACACCCACATTATATTTTTCCCTTATCAATATCCCGGAGAATCCATCAGCTTCCGTCCAACACACTCCATCAGCCAATGGATACCTTTTCCTATCACTCTCTAACTGTCGTACTATGCCCCCTCTCATACTTCCCCAACGCAACACACTCAACAACTCTTGCTTCTAAAAATTAACAAAGATTAATTTATTAAAAGAAAAGTGTAACGCATATGAGACGTGTATGCGAAGAAAATGGGTGTCGTGTATTATAACATAAATGTATGTGTCAGTCCTCAAAGTTCAGGATCATAGTGTACACATCATGGCAAAGATTACACGACATCACACGAGTCAGTACACTAGACCTCACCGAAGTCGTATCCTTCTCTCCAGACATGTCCTCTTCCAGGAACTTTGATGACCATGAGATCTGAATCCCATGTAAATATATAATCCGTGGAAAAAAACTATTATTGTTCCTAACGCAACTGTTCCTAATAGTTTATAGAAACTCCGGCTTCATAATTCCGGCGCAGTGAAACAAACATGGAACACTGTCCTATGAACAAGACTTTTTGTCTCTTGATAAATGTTCACTAGTTCTCACTATTAAACAGTTATTGTCTATACTCCAATAGAGTCCTTTATTTTTGTTCTAGTCATAAGTGAACTGAATATCCATCACTACTGGTGTGTTAAAACTGGTATGACCTAAACTCATTCGGTATTTATCCTGTAGGATACATATACCATTCAGCTCCACTGAGCAATGTTGATCATCTTCCTCTAGCATACACTCTTTTGTAAAGTTGCTGGCCAATCTTCCTGCGCCAAACTTTATCCGGGATCGGATTTTTCCTTGGTTCCGTTTTCTTCATTCCAACCAGAGGGAACCTGTAACATAAATCATACAACCGGTGATAGTCTCCCCGTCACTGATCTCTATTAGATGATTGTGGCCATCGGCCTCGCTCAGAAAATACAGTGAACCTACTCTGTCAGGGACAGATGACTGAACACATAGGTTATCATCAGGCCAAGACAAGAAAAAAAAATCAACAAACAGAATGCAGAACTCCGCCCACCAGGGAATATCCCAATTATCCCTCATTACTCAATTCTCAACTAGTAAAGCTTATCAACACTTCACTAATCTATTTTCAACTAACAGAGCCAAGTATCACTTCCCTACTCTAGCTAGTTTTCCACTAACAGTGTTAATCATCACACTTTAGTTGTAACAAGGCTACAGCCTATATTAATTAGAACTAATTATAATAGGTTCTACCTTAGGCAACACTGCAGTTAGATCCAATTACATCCACTCTTGCCATGACAGGCACGTGTAAAATTAAATTAACTCAATTCGCACACGGTAGACATTTTCCAATCAGAACCGCAGTTCCGAAACACGTCCACTAAAATCCAAGGTTTGAGTTCAACTGTCCTCTCCAATCCTGGTTTTTGGCAAAACCTAAAAATTGGTCACGTGACAGTATTCTTCCGGTCCACACAGGTGTTATTTGGACATATCATCCATTGTCAAGAATCCATTTTCCCTGGCTTAGTCACTGTCAAAGTTGTCATCAGTTGTTTTGACATCCCCAACAAGCTATCGAGTTACTGTATGATCCCAACAACAGTTTTCCCCAACAAGCTGCCAATCTTCTTTATGTCCGGAAACTATGAATTGACAGACGGACTGTTTTCTTCCGAGCTGAGTACTTCCGCTTCCAATCCGACCTGTTTATAATCTGTCAAAACGATGTATGATTCAGCTCATTCACTTCCCCTACACATCTGCAACTGTTAATTTTGCCCGACATGTGATGGCCGACATCCGATTGCCACCATGATCCCACGGGTTCCATCTGTATTCAAATGTTGACAAACTGTCAAAGCGATGCCGGGATTTGTCTCACTCACCACCGAGTGTTCCCATTCTGTCCACCAGATGTAAACACGTGCCGCTACATTTTCTGGATTTGTTGAAAAAACCTTTGGTCTCGAACATCCGCTAATTCAGATCGCCCTTTATTCTCATCACTGGTTAAATCATGTTGGACCATTATGTGACATCTGTAGACTAAACACCAATAAGAAATGACAGAATTTAGTAGGACTTAAATGTTGACTCCTCTTTCAGTAAGCAATGGAAAACTACTGGACGTAAAATTGTCTAGTAAATCACAAACAGCCAATACGGGCTGGATGTGAGGGTTCTAATGTCCTGCAAAGGACAGGCACTTTTTGGAAAGATCGGCGTGTGGAACCAGTCAACTACGCCGCCTTTGGAAGAGACAGTTTCAGCGCGTTAAACCTCTCAGCCACGCCGACCTGCATATCTTATACAGCCTGATACTCAATGATGACTGGACTAAAGTTATCCGTAATTTTATTACACAAAAGTAGAAATGTTAATCTCTTAGTTAAAGCTAGATACATATCCTTTAAAGGATGTTGCAGTAGTTTGCCATTGTTTTCTGAAAAGGAATGTTTCGTGTGGAATGGCTCTCGTCGTTTCAGAGGTCACAGATTGTGAGAATTGTATGGATATTTTGCCCTGGCCATGCGTGTGTACGGGGTAATGAACAGGCTGATAGGCTAGCAGGGAATGCACCTCTTGGTGGTATCTTGCCTATGGACAAGGGGGAGGTGGTCGTGCGCTTGTGGGACCAGGTGGAGAAGGCGGAGGAACAGATTGAGAACACATGTGTTGAAAGAATGAGATTGCGGGGGATCGGCAGGGGTTCTGGAAGAATCTCAAAACTGAGAGGGAAGATTAGGAGAACATTTAATCAGATAGCGGTGGGAACGATTAGTAGTAGGACTCTTCGCTGGCTGTTGAATGAGGGGACTGAGCACGTATGGGAATGTCCTGAGCGCAGTGATGTAGGTTCTTGACTCAACTCAACTCAACAACTCAACTCAGATCCTTTCCCCTCCCCCCCCCCCCCCCTCAGCATATGCATCAGCGTCCGGTGGCTAATAGTGCCAGTTCTGTGTTGGTTGACGAGGCCCCTTGTTTTCCAGATGTACCTCTCGTGTCTGGCCATGCGAACTCATACTCCCAAGTCTCTCATCCTGGACAACGATGTGGATTCACTGCATCAAAGTCCTCTGTTCTCGACATCTCTTTAAGGATGTTAATAAAATCGGCACGATCCATGGGCTGACCATCTGCAGGGGATGCAGAGCCAGCCATTTTATCAGCTCATTCATTTCCCTCGACTCCCACATGTCCCAGGACTAAGATGAAAGTAACCTTACCGACAACGGACTTCCGCAGCGAATCAGTCCACTGTCTACGCACAGGTCCTGCATCGACCTTCCGAATCATGCACATTGAATCACTTAGTACACACACGTTGGTATAATGCTGTGATTCCAGCCACATGAAAGTTTATGTGTTGATGCACCCTATGAGACGAAATCCACTAGTTGCACAGGCAAGCTTTTTTTTCAGTGGATTACCCACTTGCCCTCTGCTTTCTTGAACAGTCTCCTTTAACAGAACTCCAAATGACTTCTTACACGCATCTCTACGTGATACAGTCTGAATCCTATTTCTGGCAGGATTTGGTGTCTGATCCAACGGTTTCATGTCCCGATTACACCAATCTTTGAAATGTAACTATGAACATAATTTTTTTTTTCTGTTACCATTTGTCAGCAGCTTCTAGATTTCTGCCGGCTTCCTGGCCTAGAGGTTAGCGACTTTTCTCCGTAATCTCGTATACTCTCGTAAGTAACGTGACGATGGCGAGAATCAGAAGTGGTTCGAATCGCGTCGGTAACTTACGGGGTATGTGAGCCGGCCGCTCAGAAAGCAATGGCAAACTACTGATCGTAGTCTTGCTAAGAAATCAACAATCAGCTGAAAGATGCTGATGTTGACAGCGATGTCCTGTAAAGATATGCAAACATTATTTTCTAATTTCTAGAGAATGTCCGTTGGGCTGCATTCATCTGCCACTCTGAATACATGCCCTAGCCATTGCATTGTGTGCAGTTTAAGAAGCGTGTTCATGGTTGTTTAAAAGTGTGAGTGAGCAATTCAGCGTTAGATACTCTGTCCTTCAAAGACAAACGGAGGATAATATAAAATCAGATATCGTAAGTGTAAGTTATTGGGTTATTTCTGGCCAATATTACTCGTTTCATGGCGACACACATTTCAGAAATAGTGAACGACGTTAATGGCTGTCTTAGGACATCCTCATCCGGTAGGGACAGTCATGAGCCTCAGATGACACCAGATCGCCATCCAGCTACTAATGGCAAAACTAAAACTATAACTAAACTAAATAAATTTAGAGTAGGAACATGGAAAGTTAGGACATTAATTGAGCTAGGAAAGTTAAACAATGTTCTAAGAGAAATGGAAAACATGAAAATGAATACACTAGGCATAAGTGAGATGAGATGGAAGGGATCTGGCAAAGTTATAACAGACAAACACACAATAATTTATTCTGGAGGGGACACATATGAAAAAGGTGTAGGAATAATATTTGATGTGACATGATGGATCAGAACCCCACATTCCCAGTTCAACCCCATTCATAAAAATACTTTAAGTCGGAACGGAGACCATCCTGATAGCCGGGCTATTATTAGAATAGAATGTTACAGAACGTGATGGGGGAGGGCAGCGGTATGCGCTTGTCTTTTCATTGGCTGGTACGTGGTCGCCCACGCTATTCACTGGGCCACATTTGAAAATCTAGCAGTTTGAGCGGAAATTCCAACCGGAGCAGTCGCTAATTTGTGATGTGGGCACTCAAAATGCCCTTCAAGATTCAGTAATATATTGTTCTCTGGACAACAGGTACCACCTTAAAACATACTTTAATGTTGTGGATGCCTAGTGAACGAAAGAGAAGAATATATGAGTATTTTATGAATAAAATGTGAAAGTGAAAAACAGAACTTCTGTGCGCCAGTATTCTGAATACTGCTTCTTCAACCTTGACATGTCTTTCACGCTGTATACTCCAAGTGCATATCAATCCCTTGTTGTGACTGGTTGCGTATGCTTGATGAATGTATAGTACACTCAATGCAAATTCGCAAACCCAAACCCCTTGTGCATTCTTCATGCCTAGGATGACTCATTCTTAAATCAACTGTATCTTTGCTCTCGCGAGTTAACATATGGCAGTCTGAATTGGAATGGGTGATGTAAACATGTACAAGTCCTTTGTAAATGCTGAGAATGTTGGAATGAATGAGCTGGTGCTTTGATAAGTAGCCTCTCACATTAGTAGAAAGAAAGATGCTTCAATATCCATATGTAAGCAGGACGGTGTATGGCACGCCAGAATTGCAAAGTTCATGTGATGCCTGGTGGCTATATGCTCAAGAGAATTAATACAATTTCTCTTTGAAGTATTACACTGGTACCTCTACTGTTGGTAGGTTCATATAAACTAGTTCCTAAAAGGACAATAGGTGTGTGAACCTGTGTCTTAGTTGGCTGAATATAATGTATGGCTCATGCAAATTTACAAGGACTAAACATGTTTTTCCCATATGTGCTTGGTGCATATGTGAACAATTGCTTATGCAATTGAGTTTCTGTTACCTACTGTGGTAAGATATGGACATTACTCAGTGGGGAAAGAACACATGATGATGATGATGTACCGGTGAGCCAAGTCAGGTCTGAAAGGGGTGAGGTCTGGCATTGCTGTGTGAATATGGAATAGGACATTCAGGCACCAACATCACAGCCATTGGAATGGATGTCTGGTCTGCTAATTTGGTAACTGCCATTAGTTTAATACATATTGCTTATTGCAGTTGTAAATGCCTATTTTCCATTTTCCTCAACATGCCTATTCATGTGCTGATTCACAATGCCTGTCCCATGTTGCTATGTCACAATGCTTGCTCATGCTGCTTGCCTTATAGTGCTTGCTTTACTGTGTCTGTTCCTCATTGTGCCCAGGTATACTGTGGTTTAAACATTGAAACACATACACACATAAAATGCTTGTAATTGTGTAGGCTACCCCTGTCTCAGCATATAGTCTTGTGATTACCACAGATAAAGGTGAATAATGAACACATATCACCCACAGTACATCACAGTGAAATTCACTACATCATCATCTAGGAGAGGTGTGTTTGGTCAACACCCTCCCTTAACCTTCCCCATCTCCAATCTGTGTATGTTAATGTATGATAACATCATCTTTTAACAAATGTAAAGAGATGTTGTGCCATTTTTGTATATTGACAGAGAACAGGAGGATGTGGAGAGGCCTTTCATATATCATCTGGGACAACTAACCAGAAGTCCCAGGACCCAGAACCACTCCCTCTGAATGTAATCCATGGGATAATCACAGATGAACTCAGGCTGAATTGCCAGCTTTTATTTTCATGACAACCTTTGGCCCCAGTCAAATGAAGTAACTGTTTTGCAACAGAAAGCAGGAATGGTCGACATTGGTGAATCTGTCTTGCTGCACAGTGAACCATGCTCTTTATTAAAGAAGACCCCTGTCTACAGTTTGTCTCGGTCATGTTCATAGAAAGTAATCCTGTGCCCCAATGGACCACTTATTCATTTTCCTAGAATTCCAAAACACAGGAATGTCTTGGAGAATTTTACCTCAGCTCTCAAACAGCTGCATGTCAAAGGGAGAGGAATAGTCCTGAAGACTTCAATGATTAGAAGTATAGTGATCCTGGCAGTCATCATAATTATCAGAATCGGAGAGGCTGGTGAAAGTACTGGGGAAATGGATGGTTTGTCTAGGACTTGTCTTAGTTAATCTCCAGCCTGGTGCTCACACAGTGTTTATGAATGAAGACTTGAGGAGTGAGTGAGGTGGACTAGATATGTGAAGTCCCCAGTGACAGTTTTCACAGACAGTCTGGTCAACAGGGAGATTCAGTACCTTTTCAACACCACCAATTCTGTTCTCAAGAGGAAATGATCTGCCATGGGACTTGTTACAGGAAATCTGCTACCTGGACCTTTTCCAACCTCAATTGCTGAGGATAACAGGGTACAAACGGATCCAGAATAGTGGTTCCTTCCTTAAGTTTCCCATAAGTAGGATTTTCATGAATACTTCCCAGAGACAGAGCATGATGATAGATACATGAATGAGTGTTGTAGTTGGAGAGGAGGAGGAGGAGGAGAGTTTATTATTGGCTGGTGGAGTAAATAAGAAGTGTTGTATCTTGTTTATCAACATGCATGTGTGGCATATTTTATGCATTTTCAATGTAATTATTGAAGTGTTGACATGCCAGGAGATAAAACAATGGTCATCCCTCGACTCACCATCAGCTCAATAAATTGTGTATTTAATGAATCAGTGTTTTAAGTACATGTCTCAAGAGAATGTCTTGTACAGTTGCTGTCAAGTATTGTCTCTGGTGACTGTCTTAAGTTACTGTGGTTGTTTCAAATATTGTGAAATGTCCTGTATAGATGTTGTCAAGTATCTCATGATGTAAGTCTTGTACAATGGTTGGTGTAAACACTTCCTTGTGAATGTATGTTCCACTTTTGTCAAGAACCTGTCATGTAGATGTCTTGGTCAACAGATGTTATGTACAGTTATTGTTGAGTTTGTCTACAAGAATTGAATCCTACAGTCCAAAAGTCAAATTGGGAAAGCTGATATAGGTCACACTGACAAAAATAAAGAAAGGAAGATCTAATGTGACGGACGAATAGCACACTGGCAACATTATGTTGAGTGAGATGGATCCTCAGTTGTACAGAGGCGAAGAGTCCAGATCTTCTTTTGGTCTTGAGGGAACCTTTTTCTTCTTATATAAATTTCTCAATTTACTCAATGATGACTGGACTAAAGTTATCCGTAATTTTATTACACAAAAGTAGAAATGTTAATCTCTTAGTTAAAGCTAGATACATATCCTTTAAAGGATGTTGCAGTAGTTTGCCATTGTTTTCTGAAAAGGAATGTTTCGTGTGGAATGGCTCTCGTCGTTTCAGAGGTCACAGATTGTGAGAATTGTATGGATATTTTGCCCTGGCCATGCGTGTGTACGGGGTAATGAACAGGCTGATAGGCTAGCAGGGAATGCACCTCTTGGTGGTATCTTGCCTATGGACAAGGGGGAGGTGGTCGTGCGCTTGTGGGACCAGGTGGAGAAGGCGGAGGAACAGATTGAGAACACATGTGTTGAAAGAATGAGATTGCGGGGGATCGGCAGGGGTTCTGGAAGAATCTCAAAACTGAGAGGGAAGATTAGGAGAACATTTAATCAGATAGCGGTGGGAACGATTAGTAGTAGGACTCTTCGCTGGCTGTTGAATGAGGGGACTGAGCACGTATGGGAATGTCCTGAGCGCAGTGATGTAGGTTCTTGACTCAACTCAACTCAACAACTCAACTCAGATCCTTTCCCCTCCCCCCCCCCCTCAGCATATGCATCAGCGTCCGGTGGCTAATAGTGCCAGTTCTGTGTTGGTTGACGAGGCCCCTTGTTTTCCAGATGTACCTCTCGTGTCTGGCCATGCGAACTCATACTCCCAAGTCTCTCATCCTGGACAACGATGTGGATTCACTGCATCAAAGTCCTCTGTTCTCGACATCTCTTTAAGGATGTTAATAAAATCGGCACGATCCATGGGCTGGCCATCTGCAGGGGATGCAGAGCCAGCCATTTTATCAGCTCGTTCATTTCCCTCGACTCCCACATGTCCCAGGACTAAGATGAAAGTAACCTTACCGACAACGGACTTCCGCAGCGAATCAGTCCACTGTCTACGCACAGGTCCTGCATCGACCTTCCGAATCATGCACATTGAATCACTTAGTACACACACATTGGTATAATGCTGTGATTCCAGCCACATGAAAGTTTATGTGTTGATGCACCCTATGAGACGAAATCCACTAGTTGCACAGGCAAGCTTTTTTTTCAGTGGATTACCCACTTGCCCTCTGCTTTCTTGAACAGTCTCCTTTAACAGAACTCCAAATGACTTCTTACACGCATCTCTACGTGATACAGTCTGAATCCTATTTCTGGCAGGATTTGGTGTCTGATCCAACGGTTTCATGTCCCGATTGCACCAGTCTTTGAAATGTAACTATGAACATAATTTTTTTTTTCTGTTACCATTTGTCAGCAGCTTCTAGATTTCTGCCGGCTTCCTGGCCTAGAGGTTAGCGACTTTTCTCCGTAATCTCGTATACTCTCGTAAGTAACGTGACGATGGCGAGAATCAGAAGTGGTTCGAATCGCGTCGGTAACTTACGGGGTATGTGAGCCGGCCGCTCAGAAAGCAATGGCAAACTACTGAGCGTAGTCTTGCTAAGAAATCAACAATCAGCTGAAAGATGCTGATGTTGACAGCGATGTCCTGTAAAGATATGCAAACATTATTTTCTAATTTCTAGAGAATGTCCGTTGGGCTGCATTCATCTGCCACTCTGAATAGGCTACATGCCCTAGCCATTGCATTGTGTGCAGTTTAAGAAGCGTGTTCATGGTTGTTTAAAAGTGTGAGTGAGCAATTCAGCGTTAGATACTCTGTCCTTCAAAGACAAACGGAGGATAATATAAAATCAGATATCGTAAGTGTAAGTTATTGGGTTATTTCTGGCCAATATTACTCGTTTCATGGCGACACACATTTCAGAAATAGTGAACGACGTTAATGGCTGTCTTAGGACATCCTCATCCGGTAGGGACAGTCATGAGCCTCAGATGACACCAGATCGCCATCCAGCTACTAATGGCAAAACTAAAACTATAACTAAACTAAATAAATTTAGAGTAGGAACATGGAAAGTTAGGACATTAATTGAGCTAGGAAAGTTAAACAATGTTCTAAGAGAAATGGAAAACATGAAAATGAATACACTAGGCATAAGTGAGATGAGATGGAAGGGATCTGGCAAAGTTATAACAGACAAACACACAATAATTTATTCTGGAGGGGACACATATGAAAAAGGTGTAGGAATAATATTTGATGTGACATGATGGATCAGAACCCCACATTCCCAGTTCAACCCCATTCATAAAAATACTTTAAGTCGGAACGGAGACCATCCTGATAGCCGGGCTATTATTAGAATAGAATGTTACAGAACGTGATGGGGGAGGGCAGCGGTATGCGCTTGTCTTTTCATTGGCTGGTACGTGGTCGCCCACGCTATTCACTGGGCCACATTTGAAAATCTAGCAGTTTGAGCGGAAATTCCAACCGGAGCAGTCGCTAATTTGTGATGTGGGAACTCAAAATGCCCTTCAAGATTCAGTAATATATTGTTCTCTGGACAACAGGTACCACCTTAAAACATACTTTAATGTTGTGGATGCCTAGTGAACGAAAGAGAAGAATATATGAGTATTTTATGAATAAAATGTGAAAGTGAAAAACAGAACTTCTGTGCGCCAGTATTCTGAATACTGCTTCTTCAACCTTGACATGTCTTTCACGCTGTATACTCCAAGTGCATATCAATCCCTTGTTGTGACTGGTTGCGTATGCTTGATGAATGTATAGTACACTCAATGCAAATTCGCAAACCCAAACCCCTTGTGCATTCTTCATGCCTAGGATGACTCATTCTTAAATCAACTGTATCTTTGCTCTCGCGAGTTAACATATGGCAGTCTGAATTGG
The DNA here is from genome assembly GCA_014155875.1 of Cepaea nemoralis. Taxonomy (NCBI): domain Eukaryota; kingdom Metazoa; phylum Mollusca; class Gastropoda; order Stylommatophora; family Helicidae; genus Cepaea; species Cepaea nemoralis. The sequence goes on from JACEFZ010000856.1 coordinate 247,401, forward strand.
AATGGGTGATGTAAACATGTACAAGTCCTTTGTAAATGCTGAGAATGTTGGAATGAATGAGCTGGTGCTTTGATAAGTAGCCTCTCACATTAGTAGAAAGAAAGATGCTTCAATATCCATATGTAAGCAGGACGGTGTATGGCACGCCAGAATTGCAAAGTTCATGTGATGCCTGGTGGCTATATGCTCAAGAGAATTAATACAATTTCTCTTTGAAGTATTACACTGGTACCTCTACTGTTGGTAGGTTCATATAAACTAGTTCCTAAAAGGACAATAGGTGTGTGAACCTGTGTCTTAGTTGGCTGAATATAATGTATGGCTCATGCAAATTTACAAGGACTAAACATGTTTTTCCCATATGTGCTTGGTGCATATGTGAACAATTGCTTATGCAATTGAGTTTCTGTTACCTACTGTGGTAAGATATTGACATTACTCAGTAGGGAAAGAACACATGATGATGATGATGTACCGGTGAGCCAAGTCAGGTCTGAAAGGGGTGAGGTCTGGCATTGCTGTGTGAATATGGAATAGGACATTCAGGCACCAACATCACAGCCATTGGAATGGATGTCTGGTCTGCTAATTTGGTAACTGCCATTAGTTTAATACATATTGCTTATTGCAGTTGTAAATGCCTATTTTCCATTTTCCTCAACATGCCTATTCATGTGCTGATTCACAATGCCTGTCCCATGTTGCTATGTCACAATGCTTGCTCATGCTGCTTGCCTTATAGTGCTTGCTTTACTGTGTCTGTTCCTCATTGTGCCCAGGTATACTGCGGTTTAAACATTGAAAAACATATACACATAAAATGCTTGTAATTGTGTAGGCTACCCCTGTCTCAGCATATAGTCTTGTGATTACCACAGATAAAGGTGAATAATGAACACATATCACCCACAGTACATCACAGTGAAATTCACATCATCAACTAGGAGAGATGTGTTTGGTCAACACCCTCCCTTAACCTTCCCCATCTCCAATCTGTGTATGTTAATGTATGATAACATCATCTTTTAACAAATGTAAAGAGGTGTTGTGCCATTTTTGTATATTGACAGAGAACAGGAGGATGTGGAGAGGCCTTTCATATGTATCATCTGGGACAACTAACCAGAAGTCCCAGGACCCAGAACTACTCCCTCTGAATGTAATCCATGGGATAATCACAGATGAACTCAGGCTGAATTGCCAGCTTTTATTTTCATGACAACCTTTGGCCCCAGTCAAATGAAGTAACTGTTTTTGCAACAGAAAGCAGGAATGGTCGAAATTGGTGAATCTGTCTTGCTGCACAGTGAACCATGCTCTTTATTAAAGAAGACCCCTGTCTACAGTTTGTCTCGGTCATGTTCATAGAAAGTAATCCTGTGCCCCAATGGACCATTTATTCATTTTCCTAGAATTCCAAAACACAGGAATGTCTTGGAGAATTTTACCTCAGCTCTCAAACAGCTGAATGTCAAAGGGAGAGGAATAGTCCTGAAGACTTCAATGATTAGAAGTATAGTGATCCTGGCAGTCATCATAATTATCAGAATCATCTAAGAACAAAAACAACAAGTCACGGGTTGTTAACCCCATTCGGAGAGGCTGGTGAAATGACTGGGGAAATGGATGGTTTGTCTAGGACTTGTCTTAGTTAATCTCCAGCCTGGTGCTCACACAGTGTTTATGAATGAAGACTTGAGGAGTGAGTGAGGTGGACTAGATATGTGAAGTCCCCAGTGACAGTTTTCACAGACAGTCTGGTCAACAGGGAGATTCAGTACCTTTTCATCACCACCAATTCTGTTCTCAAGAGGAAATGATCTGCCATGGGACTTGTTACAGGAAATCTGCTACCTGGACCTTTTCCAACCTCAATTGCTGAGGATAACAGGGTACAAACGGATCCAGAATAGTGGTTCCTTCCTTAAGTTTCCCATAAGTAGGATTTTCATAAATACTTCCCAGAGACAGAGCATGATGACAGATACATGAATGAGTGTTGTAGATAGAGAGAGGAGGAGGAGGAGGAGAGTTTATTATTGGCTGGTGGAGTAAATAAGAAGTGTTGTATCTTGTTTATCAACATGCATGTGTGGCATATTTTATGCATTTTCAATGTAATTATTGAAGTGTTGACATGCCAGGAGATGAAACAATGGTCATCCCTCGACTCACCATCAGCTCAATAAATTGTGTATTTAATGAATCAGTGTTTTAAGTACATGTCTCAAGAGAATGTCTTGTACAGTTGCTGTCAAGTATTGTCTCTGGTGACTGTCTTAAGTTACTGTGGTTGTTTCAAATATTGTGAAAAGTCCTGTATAGATGTTGTCAAGTATCTCATGATGTAAGTCTTGTACAATGGTTGGTGTAAACACTTCCTTGTGAATGTATGTTCCACTTTTGTCAAGAACCTGTCATGTAGATGTCTTGGTCAACAGATGTTATGTACAGTTATTGTTGAGTTTGTCTACAAGAATTGAATCCTACAGTCCAAAAGTCAAATTGGGAAAGCTGATATAGGTCACACTGACAAAAATAAAGAAAGGAAGATCTAATGTGACGGACGAATAGCACACTGGCAACATTATGTTGAGTGAGATGGATCCTCAGTTGTACAGAGGCGAAGAGTCCAGATCTTCTTTTGGTCTTGAGGGAACCTTTTTCTTCTTATATAAATTTCTCAATTTACTCAATGATGACTGGACTAAAGTTATCCGTAATTTTATTACACAAAAGTAGAAATGTTAATCTCTTAGTTAAAGCTAGATACATATCCTTTAAAGGATGTTGCAGTAGTTTGCCATTGTTTTCTGAAAAGGAATGTTTCGTGTGGAATGGCTCTCGTCGTTTCAGAGGTCACAGATTGTGAGAATTGTATGGATATTTTGCCCTGGCCATGCGTGTGTACGGGGTAATGAACAGGCTGATAGGCTAGCAGGGAATGCACCTCTTTGTGGTATCTTGCCTATGGACAAGGGGGAGGTGGTCGTGCGCTTGTGGGACCAGGTGGAGAAGGCGGAGGAACAGATTGAGAACACATGTGTTGAAAGAATGAGATTGCGGGGGATCGGCAGGGGTTCTGGAAGAATCTCAAAACTGAGAGGGAAGATTAGGAGAACATTTAATCAGATAGCGGTGGGAACGATTAGTAGTAGGACTCTTCGCTGGCTGTTGAATGAGGGGACTGAGCACGTATGGGAATGTCCTGAGCGCAGTGATGTAGGTTCTTGACTCAACTCAACTCAACAACTCAACTCAGATCCTTTCCCCTCCCCCCCCCCCCTCAGCATATGCATCAGCGTCCGGTGGCTAATAGTGCCAGTTCTGTGTTGGTTGACGAGGCCCCTTGTTTTCCAGATGTACCTCTCGTGTCTGGCCATGCGAACTCATACTCCCAAGTCTCTCATCCTGGACAACGATGTGGATTCACTGCATCAAAGTCCTCTGTTCTCGACATCTCTTTAAGGATGTTAATAAAATCGGCACGATCCATGGGCTGGCCATCTGCAGGGGATGCAGAGCCAGCCATTTTATCAGCTCGTTCATTTCCCTCGACTCCCACATGTCCCAGGACTAAGATGAAAGTAACCTTACCGACAACGGACTTCCGCAGCGAATCAGTCCACTGTCTACGCACAGGTCCTGCATCGACCTTCCGAATCATGCACATTGAATCACTTAGTACACACACATTGGTATAATGCTGTGATTCCAGCCACATGAAAGTTTATGTGTTGATGCACCCTATGAGACGAAATCCACTAGTTGCACAGGCAAGCTTTTTTTTCAGTGGATTACCCACTTGCCCTCTGCTTTCTTGAACAGTCTCCTTTAACAGAACTCCAAATGACTTCTTACACGCATCTCTACGTGATACAGTCTGAATCCTATTTCTGGCAGGATTTGGTGTCTGATCCAACGGTTTCATGTCCCGATTGCACCAGTCTTTGAAATGTAACCATGAACATAATTTTTTTTTTCTGTTACCATTTGTCAGCAGCTTCTAGATTTCTGCCGGCTTCCTGGCCTAGAGGTTAGCGACTTTTCTCCGTAATCTCGTATACTCTCGTAAGTAACGTGACGATGGCGAGAATCAGAAGTGGTTCGAATCGCGTCGGTAACTTACGGGGTATGTGAGCCGGCCGCTCAGAAAGCAATGGCAAACTACTGAGCGTAGTCTTGCTAAGAAATCAACAATCAGCTGAAAGATGCTGATGTTGACAGCGATGTCCTGTAAAGATATGCAAACATTATTTTCTAATTTCTAGAGAATGTCCGTTGGGCTGCATTCATCTGCCACTCTGAATAGGCTACATGCCCTAGCCATTGCATTGTGTGCAGTTTAAGAAGCGTGTTCATGGTTGTTTAAAAGTGTGAGTGAGCAATTCAGCGTTAGATACTCTGTCCTTCAAAGACAAACGGAGGATAATATAAAATCAGATATCGTAAGTGTAAGTTATTGGGTTATTTCTGGCCAATATTACTCGTTTCATGGCGACACACATTTCAGAAATAGTGAACGACGTTAATGGCTGTCTTAGGACATCCTCATCCGGTAGGGACAGTCATGAGCCTCAGATGACACCAGATCGCCATCCAGCTACTAATGGCAAAACTAAAACTATAACTAAACTAAATAAATTTAGAGTAGGAACATGGAAAGTTAGGACATTAATTGAGCTAGGAAAGTTAAACAATGTTCTAAGAGAAATGGAAAACATGAAAATGAATACACTAGGCATAAGTGAGATGAGATGGAAGGGATCTGGCAAAGTTATAACAGACAAACACACAATAATTTATTCTGGAGGGGACACATATGAAAAAGGTGTAGGAATAATATTTGATGTGACATGATGGATCAGAACCCCACATTCCCAGTTCAACCCCATTCATAAAAATACTTTAAGTCGGAACGGAGACCATCCTGATAGCCGGGCTATTATTAGAATAGAATGTTACAGAACGTGATGGGGGAGGGCAGCGGTATGCGCTTGTCTTTTCATTGGCTGGTACGTGGTCGCCCACGCTATTCACTGGGCCACATTTGAAAATCTAGCAGTTTGAGCGGAAATTCCAACCGGAGCAGTCGCTAATTTGTGATGTGGGAACTCAAAATGCCCTTCAAGATTCAGTAATATATTGTTCTCTGGACAACAGGTACCACCTTAAAACATACTTTAATGTTGTGGATGCCTAGTGAACGAAAGAGAAGAATATATGAGTATTTTATGAATAAAATGTGAAAGTGAAAAACAGAACTTCTGTGCGCCAGTATTCTGAATACTGCTTCTTCAACCTTGACATGTCTTTCACGCTGTATACTCCAAGTGCATATCAATCCCTTGTTGTGACTGGTTGCGTATGCTTGATGAATGTATAGTACACTCAATGCAAATTCGCAAACCCAAACCCCTTGTGCATTCTTCATGCCTAGGATGACTCATTCTTAAATCAACTGTATCTTTGCTCTCGCGAGTTAACATATGGCAGTCTGAATTGGAATGGGTGATGTAAACATGTACAAGTCCTTTGTAAATGCTGAGAATGTTGCAATGAATGAGCTGGTGCTTTGATAAGTAGCCTCTCACATTAGTAGAAAGAAAGATGCTTCAATATCCATATGTAAGCAGGACGGTGTATGGCACGCCAGAATTGCAAAGTTCATGTGATGCCTGGTGGCTATATGCTCAAGAGAATTAATACAATTTCTCTTTGAAGTATTACACTGGTACCTCTACTGTTGGTAGGTTCATATAAACTAGTTCCTAAAAGGACAATAGGTGTGTGAACCTGTGTCTTAGTTGGCTGAATATAATGTATGGCTCATGCAAATTTACAAGGACTAAACATGTTTTTCCCATATGTGCTTGGTGCATATGTGAACAATTGCTTATGCAATTGAGTTTCTGTTACCTACTGTGGTAAGATATTGACATTACTCAGTAGGGAAAGAACACATGATGATGATGATGTACCGGTGAGCCAAGTCAGGTCTGAAAGGGGTGAGGTCTGGCATTGCTGTGTGAATATGGAATAGGACATTCAGGCACCAACATCACAGCCATTGGAATGGATGTCTGGTCTGCTAATTTGGTAACTGCCATTAGTTTAATACATATTGCTTATTGCAGTTGTAAATGCCTATTTTCCATTTTCCTCAACATGCCTATTCATGTGCTGATTCACAATGCCTGTCCCATGTTGCTATGTCACAATGCTTGCTCATGCTGCTTGCCTTATAGTGCTTGCTTTACTGTGTCTGTTCCTCATTGTGCCCAGGTATACTGCGGTTTAAACATTGAAAAACATACACACATAAAATGCTTGTAATTGTGTAGGCTACCCCTGTCTCAGCATATAGTCTTGTGATTACCACAGATAAAGGTGAATAATGAACACATATCACCCACAGTACATCACAGTGAAATTCACATCATCAACTAGGAGAGATGTGTTTGGTCAACACCCTCCCTTAACCTTCCCCATCTCCAATCTGTGTATGTTAATGTATGATAACATCATCTTTTAACAAATGTAAAGAGGTGTTGTGCCATTTTTGTATATTGACAGAGAACAGGAGGATGTGGAGAGGCCTTTCATATGTATCATCTGGGACAACTAACCAGAAGTCCCAGGACCCAGAACTACTCCCTCTGAATGTAATCCATGGGATAATCACAGATGAACTCAGGCTGAATTGCCAGCTTTTATTTTCATGACAACCTTTGGCCCCAGTCAAATGAAGTAACTGTTTTGCAACAGAAAGCAGGAATGGTCGAAATTGGTGAATCTGTCTTGCTGCACAGTGAACCATGCTCTTTATTAAAGAAGACCCCTGTCTACAGTTTGTCTCGGTCATGTTCATAGAAAGTAATCCTGTGCCCCAATGGACCATTTATTCATTTTCCTAGAATTCCAAAACACAGGAATGTCTTGGAGAATTTTACCTCAGCTCTCAAACAGCTGAATGTCAAAGGGAGAGGAATAGTCCTGAAGACTTCAATGATTAGAAGTATAGTGATCCTGGCAGTCATCATAATTATCAGAATCATCTAAGAACAAAAACAACAAGTCACGGGTTGTTAACCCCATTCGGAGAGGCTGGTGAAATGACTGGGGAAATGGATGGTTTGTCTAGGACTTGTCTTAGTTAATCTCCAGCCTGGTGCTCACACAGTGTTTATGAATGAAGACTTGAGGAGTGAGTGAGGTGGACTAGATATGTGAAGTCCCCAGTGACAGTTTTCACAGACAGTCTGGTCAACAGGGAGATTCAGTACCTTTTCATCACCACCAATTCTGTTCTCAAGAGGAAATGATCTGCCATGGGACTTGTTACAGGAAATCTGCTACCTGGACCTTTTCCAACCTCAATTGCTGAGGATAACAGGGTACAAACGGATCCAGAATAGTGGTTCCTTCCTTAAGTTTCCCATAAGTAGGATTTTCATAAATACTTCCCAGAGACAGAGCATGATGACAGATACATGAATGAGTGTTGTAGATAGAGAGAGGAGGAGGAGGAGGAGAGTTTATTATTGGCTGGTGGAGTAAATAAGAAGTGTTGTATCTTGTTTATCAACATGCATGTGTGGCATATTTTATGCATTTTCAATGTAATTATTGAAGTGTTGACATGCCAGGAGATGAAACAATGGTCATCCCTCGACTCACCATCAGCTCAATAAATTGTGTATTTAATGAATCAGTGTTTTAAGTACATGTCTCAAGAGAATGTCTTGTACAGTTGCTGTCAAGTATTGTCTCTGGTGACTGTCTTAAGTTACTGTGGTTGTTTCAAATATTGTGAAAAGTCCTGTATAGATGTTGTCAAGTATCTCATGATGTAAGTCTTGTACAATGGTTGGTGTAAACACTTCCTTGTGAATGTATGTTCCACTTTTGTCAAGAACCTGTCATGTAGATGTCTTGGTCAACAGATGTTATGTACAGTTATTGTTGAGTTTGTCTACAAGAATTGAATCCTACAGTCCAAAAGTCAAATTGGGAAAGCTGATATAGGTCACACTGACAAAAATAAAGAAAGGAAGATCTAATGTGACGGACGAATAGCACACTGGCAACATTATGTTGAGTGAGATGGATCCTCAGTTGTACAGAGGCGAAGAGTCCAGATCTTCTTTTGGTCTTGATGGAACCTTTTTCTTCTTATATAAATTTCTGTGTAGATACATGGTAGTCTCACAGTGGGGGTTCAGAGCCAAGGGAAAAAGGGTACTCCAAAAATGCTAATGCGGGAATGATTATCTCATTGAGAGACCTCTAGACAAAACGTGCAAAATCATATTCTTTATCTTGTATATTTATTATTCAAGATATATCTCCAGAGAACACTACTAACTAGGTCCTCTGTCAACTATCAAATTTGTCACATTTGATGAAAAAAAGCAGCCAAATCTATGAACGGATACTGGTGTATTTCAGATAGAGTTATTATGGTAAAAATCAAAGGCAAACCAATGGATATAAATATTATGCAAGTATATGCACCAACAACAAGCAGTAGTGTTGAAGAAATACAACACTTTTACGATGAAGTAGAAATGGCAATATCTCAAATTGGATCACAAGAAATAAAAATAATACTGGGCGATTTTAATGCAAAAGTAGGAAAGGGAAAAATAGAGGATAAAGTAAGGAATTACGGTTTAGGTACAAGAAATGAAAGAGGAGAGAAACTAATAGAATGGGCAATTATTAATGATATGATATTTGGAAAAACAAGGTGTAAACAGATAAAAGACTACTATACGCATGGAAAAGCCCTGATATAAAAATACGTAACCAAACTGACTACATAACTTATTAATAAAAGATTTAGAAATGCATTAATTAATGTAAAGACAATGTCTGGTGTTGACGGTAATAGTGATAATGTACCACTATGTGGACAAATAAAAGTAAGATTGAAGAAAGGGAAAAAATGGTAGATAAAGAAATTCAAGATCAATAGAGAGTGACTGTGAAAAATAGGTACAATGCAATAGCTAAAATCAATCAATCATTTGCCATGCCGGAAAGCGTGGGCGGTCATGACTCGCCACTTAACTCGATTACCAGAGTCGTGGATCAGCTCAGTGTTCCTGTCTCGTCCATGCCATGTGGCCAAGCCATCCAGGTATTTTCCTCTCGGTCTTCCTCTTGGTCTGTTCCCTTCCATCTTGCCAGTTGTCACTAAGTTCTCTAATCCATTTCTTCTTATAACATGTCCAAAAAATTGTGACTGTCTACGTCTAATTTCTCTAATCAATTTTCGATTTTCATTTGTCGCCTGTAGTACTTGGTCATTGGTTTTTCTGTCTGTCCATGGTATTCTTTGCATTTTCCTCAGAAACCACATTCCTGCAGCCATCATATGTTTTTCAGCTTGACTGCTCATTGTCCAAGTTTCACATTCATACAAAAGAACAGGCTCTATGTATCCCCTCAACACTCTTTCGTTTCAATTGACATCTTCTTATTGGTCAGAATGTTTTTCATCTTGCTTAAGGCTACTTTCGCCATGGCGATTCTTGTTCTAATCTCTTCAAGGCATCTCCCATCAGATGTTATGACTGTTCCGAGATAATTGTACCGATTCACTTGTTGAAGAATATTCCCATTTACTTGTATATTACATTGTGGTACTTCGTTCTTCCTAGTGACGACCATAACCTGTGTCTTTTTATAATTTAATTCTAACCCCAGTTGCTCACTGTGTACAACAACCGCATCAACTAATTGTTGCAGATCATGTGCATTGTCTGCAATCAATACTGTATTATCTGCATATCTAATGTTATTAATGTTTCGTCCTCCAATGCTGATTCCATTTATATTTTCTACATTTCTGAAAATATTTTCACTGTAAAGGGAAAAAAGATCTGGAGACATTACACATCCCTGCATAACACCTCTCTTAATAGGCTGATATTGTCTCACTTAATTATCAATAGTTATGGCAGCTTGTTGTTTCCAATATATGTTTTTTATAAGTCTAATGTCTTTCCCATCAATTTGTAGATCTGCAAACATATCCACCATTTTGACATGTCTAACTCTATCAAAAGCCTTTGTGTAGTCAATAAAGTAAAGATGTATATCCTTATTTACTTCCTTAGCACGTTCAATAACTGTTCGCATCATATACACTGCATTTACTGTACCATTTCCTTCCATAAACCCACATTGTTCTTCCCCTATTTCAGGTTGTATTTTCTTCCTCACTCTTTGTATGATAACCCGTAGCAAAATCTTTGTGATGTGACTCATTATACTAATTGTTCTATGTTGATCACATTCCAAGACTCCTGATTTCTGTGGGATTGCAATAAATAGCTAAATTACAGAGTATAAATGCACAATGGGAAATATTACGGGACTCCATTCATCAAACTAGCAAAGAAATATTACCGGAGAGAAGCCAAAAAGCTAAGAAAAAAAATGGATGAATGAAGAAATCTTAATGCTGATGGACAAAAGGAAACAAAGAGTATGCTGAGATAAATAAACAAATTAGGGATAAATGTGTGAAAGCAAAAGAAAGTTGGTTAAACGAGCAATGCAAAACAATTGAATTAAATTCCATTAAAGATCAAAAAAGTATGCTCAGACAAATTACCGAGCTCACAGGTAGGAAAATAAGAATAAATACAGGGTGTTTGAAATAAAAAGCAGGAAAGATATTATTGGTGGAAAGTGCTGGTCTCCGAAAAAAATCATTCGTGAACCGAAGGACGTAGCCCGGAATCGAACCCACAGCCTTCTGAGCCCGAGTCAAACGGCTTGACCACTTCGCCACGGAGATTCCCTAAGTAAGTGGGTAAGTAAGTACGCATGTAAGTAGACCAGTAAGTGTGTAAGTACATAACTATGTACTTCTTCACAGGAAGAAAAATAAGAATAAATACAGGGTGTTTAAAATAAAAAACAGGAAAGATATTATTGGAGGAAGGTGCTATAATGAAGAGGTGGAATGAGTATATAAGAAAATTATATAATGGAGACAGGGAAGAATTAACAGAAGAAAGTAACTTATAAGACCCACCTATTCTAAAAGAAGAAGTCGCTGACGCTTTGAAACATATGAAGAAAGGAAAAACAGCTGGGCCAGATGAAATCACAGTAGAAGAATTAGAAGTGTTGGGGGAATTTTGGGTAGATATATTAACCAAAATGCTGAATGATATTTACAACAGTGGATATTTACCGAGCGATATGCTGAAATTTGTATTTATAGCAATTCAAAAGAGACCAGGAGCAATTGAATGCGAAGATTTTTGTACAATTAACCTCATAAACCATGTCACTAAGCTTCTACTCAGAACTATAATGAGAAGAACAAGAAAGAAAATAAAAATCTAAATTAGTAAAGAACAGTATGGTTTTATGGAAGGAAATGGTACAAACAATGCAATATATACATTACGACACTAATAGAAAGGTCAATAGAGAAACAGAGAGACATATATTTATGCTTCATAGATTATACTAAGGTATTTGATAATGTAAAACATGATGAGCTGATTAAAATATTGGAAGATATCAACATTGATGGGAAAGATTTAAGAAATAGGGCAGGCAAAAGCCACATTTAAGAAAATGAAGAGTATCTTATGCAATAAGTCGCTATCAATGAATGTAAGAAAGAGAGCGCTAAAATGCTATATAGAACCAATTTTGCTGTATGGCAGCGAATCTTGGAATGTAAATGAACAAATTAGGAAGAACTTAGAAGTAACAGAGATGTGATTTTTAAGACGAATGTTGCGATTTCCTTGGACTGCCAGAGTAACTAACAACGATTGCCTGAAAGAGGCTAATGAAACTAAGACACTATATACAACAATAAGAAAGAGACAAACAGCTTTCTTTGGTCATGTGATGAGAAGAGAGGCATTGGAGAACATCGTGACAACTGGAAAGATAGAGGGGAAGAGAGGCAGAGGCAAACCAAGAGACATGATGCTGGACGGATTGAGACGGTGGCACGGAGGAATATCATCAGCAGAGTTGATCCAGAACACCAAAGACCGAGATTAGTGGAGAGCCATGAACGCCTACGTCAGCCGGCAGGGCACTTGATGATGATGATCGCTATATTTGTTCTAGCTTACTTCTGGTCAATATTACTCGTTTTAGACTGTGTATCGCTATATTTGTTCTAGCTTACTTCTGGTCAATATTACTCGTTTTAGACTGTGTATCGCTATATTTGTTCTAGCTTACTTCTGGTCAATATTACTCGTTTTAGCTTGTGTATCGCTATATTTGTTCACTGTGCCGAAGTACCTCAATAACACAGAATTTGTTTACTTGGGTACAAAGCTACTTACAGTTGCCGTGTTATATAGTGAATGCCGTAAGTAGGTAAGCAAATAATCAAGTAAGTTGGTAAGCAGGTGAGTAAGAACGTAAGTAAGTAGGCAAGTAAGTACATAATTAGGTAAAAATAAAGTCGCTTAAAAGTCGACAGGGTCGACTTAATTGCACCGGGTTTTTATCCCATATGGCTCAGTCTCTTTCCGGCAGCGCGAAAAGCGTCGCACAAAGGACGAACTCTATAGCTCCAGCGAAGATCCGCAGGAGTCTCCGATAAAAATCATTCGTGAACCGAAGGACGCGGCCCGGAATCGAACACACAGCCTTCTGAGCCCGAGTCAAACGGCTTGACAACTTCGCCACGGAGATTCCCTAAGTAAGTGGGTAAGTAAGTACGCACGTAAGTAGACCAGTAAGTATGTAAGTACATAACTATGTAAGTAAGTAAGCACGTAAGTAAGTAGAAATAAGTTGGTATAAGCAAGTCCTTAAGTAGGTAAGTATATGAGAAGGTAAGTAAGTACATAATCACGTTAGTTGAATAAGTAAGTAAACTCACGAGTAAGTAAGTACGTAAGTAAGTAAATGAGTACATAGTTAAACAAATAAGTAAGCAAATAAATAATAAGTAAGTAAGCAAGTTAGTAATAAGTAAGAGAGTAAATAAACAAGAAGTAAATGCGTATATAAGGAAGTAAGTATGTATGTAAGCAGGCAAGTAAGCAAGTAAGCAAGTAAGTATGGGATTAAGTAATAAAGTAAATAAGCAATCAAGTAAGTAGACAAATAAAAAGTAAGCAAGTAAGTATGTAAGCATGTAAGTATGTAAGCAAGTAAGTATTAAGTAAGTAATTATGTAGGCAAGTAAGTATGTAAGCAAGAAAGAATGTAAGCAAGTAAGTATGTAAATAAGTGTGTAAGCAATTAATTATATAATCAAGTCATTCTGTAAGCACGTAAGTATGTAAGCAAGCAATAATGTAAGCAAATTAGTATATAATCAAGTAAGTTTGTAAGCAAGTAATTATGTAAGCAAATAAGTATTTAAGCAAGTAAGTATGTAAGCAAGTAAGCATATAAGCTAGTAAGTATTAATCAAGTAAGTATGTAATCATTCAAGTATTAATCAAGTAATTATGTAGAATATGTAAGCACGTAAGTATATCAGCAAGTAAGTATTAAGTAAGTGCGTAAGCAAGTAACTATGTAATCAAGTAATTATGTAAGCAAGAAAGTATGAAAGCGAGTAATTGTGTAAGCAAGTAAGTATGTAAGCAAGTAAGTATTTCAGCAAGTGGGTATTAAGTAACAGTGTGAGCAAGTAAGTATGTAATCAAGTAATTACGTAAGCAAGAAAGTATGCAAGCAAGTAAGTATGTAATCAAGTAATTATGTAAGCAAGTAAGAATGTAAGCAAGTAAGTAAATAACCCGTTTCACTGACAATGTGATACAAGCCCCACATTTTAAAGACCAATCAGAACTTGGGGGATAACTGTCAATCATATCACACTGGTCGCCTCTACTTCTCGAGACTTGTCCTGCTTCCCAATTCAGGCTTAATCTCCCTGGGAGCCCAAATCAAGTTTAAATGCCGCCTTGATGCGAATTCGAACCCTTGGTCACCAAGCTACAGGCAAGCGTGTATCCACCACCCTTCAGCAGTTTCTCTGTCTTTAAACCAATCGGTAAAACAAAGCCTCGTGTATCAAATATGTTCAGTTTGGACATAGTTCAAGCCAGCTTTTGTGTGATCATTTGAGTAAACTTTAGTAATATATCCGGTTCGGTGGCATCAGTAGGCGATTTGAAAGAGAACGTTTTGAGTTGATTTTCAGAATGGTATGAGTGTCGGCTGTTCGGAAAGCAAAGGCAAGCTTTTTTTTTTTTGCATATCCTTTACAGGACATCGCTGTCAACAGCAGCATCTTTCAGCTGTCTGTTGATTTCTTGGCAAGATTACCCTCAGTAGTTTGCCATTGCTTTTTGAGCGGCCGGCTCAGTTATCCCGCAAGTTACCAGCGGGGGTCGAACTGCTCCCAGTTCTCTCCCGCTACGAGACTGCGTGATAAACGGGATTACGGAGAAAGTGTTGTAACCCCTCAGCCAGAGAGACCGGCAAAGGCAAGCTAGTGAATGTAAAATTGCCTATTAAAAAAAAAGTCTGTCCAGTCTGTTTCTAGTCTGTCCAGAAATGAATGCCGTCATTCACGATCAATTATTTTGAAAACTGTCTGTTGCATCGTTATGAAATTTTTCCTGCCGTCTTATATTTACCCCCACCTAAGGAATATGTCTTTGATAGGTCCAAAAGCAACTTAAATCATGGAAAGCGGCGATATTTCTTTGATGTTTTGGTGAAAAACTAGTGATTTCTCGCTAACAAACGTGGTTTACAGTAATGAGTGCCCCGCCAATTCAGATGACGACACAAGGCGTATCCGAATTCGTATAGGAGTGGGTGCAATGTCTACTCTGCTGAGACGGAACACGATTACCTATTTTGCACGACGAATATAGCTGTGAATGTCTCTGTAGTGGGCTTCCTTCACCACGGTCAAGATGTTGGTCCTCTTTTCATTGAAGTTTATAGAATTATTCGTATATTCGTGTGTTGCCCCCCCCCCCCCCACATTTGACATCATGTTTCTTCTCACATTTATTGTTATGCCACAATTTGTCAGTTCCCACAACAATATTGCTCTTTGGTTGGTATTCAATGCATCTAGAGCTTTTTTTTATTTTCAATGCCAGTTGTTTTTCACCGTTGAGGTCTTACGGAATTGAAAATTCATCACTGTGGAATACAAACTGTTGCTATTGACAAGTTGTATTGTTTGTGCCGATGCTGTCATGTTAAGGGCCTGCAATTCTTCTTCTGAATAATTGGAGCAAAAATATCCAAGTAGGTGTGCATGTAGATTAATGTATGCCATCTGCCCAGAACTTAATCTGTGTCGCAAGATTCCAGTAGGTTGGTGACTGCTCTCGGTTGCATAAAATTCAATCCATTTTTTCTCCAAAAGTCATCCTTCTCTTTCAACACATGGTCCTCACATTTTTTCCACTAACTTTTATCGATATTTAATAGCGCGGACTGGGTTAGTATCTTGACGTCAGACAATTTGAATATAGTATTGGCAGCTGCCACCTGTCCTTTAATTTTAGCCCACACAAGTTCTATAGGGTTAAAATGAGAATGGTACGGCGGAAGTCTCAAGTACCCATGACGATGCCCTTCTATCAACTTGTCGATTTGATATTTTTTTTTTTTGCTTTTTAGCGTCTGTTTTACAAGGGAAAACAATTCTAGCTAGAAATACGTTTCTGGAAATTGTATGTTTTCCATTCGTAGCCATATCTTTATTGCTCCCTTTATGCTCGGTGCTGTAGGTATTTTGTCTTCTTGAGCAACAACATTGATTTCATGCATTGTCCATAATTGGACACGACGGTCTATCTAGGGATAGAAGCACTGTATTCTCGAGCCAATCTCTAAATACATTACCATTCATCTCATTATGATAATCCCTATTGTCTGTATGCTTTGATACGAACACGAGCTCAGCATTCTGTAGTAAGTCGTTATGCGTATTACCAGAATGGGCCATGACCAAATGCTGTCCTATACTCTGGGCACATATCGCTTTATCTTTCCATCCACTGATTGCCATTCCTTATCACTTGTGTGGTGCGCGCATTGATCCACATTTTATCCAAATACACTAGGCCATAATTTTCTTTGCGCATTTCCCTTATTTCACGTAGGTATCTGCTTCTCGTGGCTCATAAATGTGGTTGCTAGCAAAGGATATTTCTACCTCCCTTGTACTTTCTAACAGTGAAGCCTAATGTCCTTATAATTTTCCACAAAGTTGTTTTGGATAGCTCTATGTTATTGTTCTTTCTCAACCAAACCCTAAGTTTTCTTACAGTCACTGATTCTTTGGCATCCAGCATTTTTATAATAGCTCGCCTTATGACATCCTTGTCAAAGCTGTCTACAATAGCCTTTCTACCTACCGTTTAGTTATTGCATGGTGGTTTAATTCCAGATTCTTGCACCCACCGACGAAATGACCGTTTAATCAAACCCAATGCATGTACTGTTCTTTTTTCGGAATTCGTAATAGAATGAAAAAGTTTCCTGCGATCAGCTTCTTGACAAAAATATGTGTACAACTTCATAGCGATGTACAAAATTTCACATTCAATCCCATTGAACAATATTCACACATTCCAATGTTAGCGACAAGTGGTAAGATTTAAAAGGGGGAAAAAAACAGGTTTCATGAAAGAAAACACATTGACGACACCTCTGAACACTCCCAGTTTAAACAGCGCGGGGTTCTTGCCATAAAACCATTCCCGTGAACCACGGAGAATATTTAACATTGAACGCTGATTGTCTGGCTGAAGATGTAATACATTTAAAATTATGGACTTAGTCTCTGACCCGTAAATTATATACCGCATATAAACAAACATTGAAATCTGCTGTACAATCTCCAGAACCAAAACAAACAAAAAAATTGGGGGTGGACATCTAGTAGGCCTCTTTCAGTCCTGAAGGACTATAGAGTTGTGCCGCTTCGAAGGTACCTGGCAGCACCGCTGGTGACTGTATAGTCCAATGCGAGAGTGACCGTTCCTGTCACAGTTTCCGCATCTGTAAGACGAGGCAAGTCCAGCAGTAAGTGCCTGCGTTTTAAGCCTGTTCCGCCTATCCTCAGTTTGTTGGATCAGATTGCGCTCAAAGAGCACCAGTCCGTTTTGTACATCTCTTCTCCAGGAGCATCTGTCTGTTGCAACTCTTCCCCACGTGTCTGGATCTATTCCAAGGGTTTTCATATCTTGTTTACACACATCCATATATCGCATTTGGGGTCTTCCGGTTGGCCTCTTTCCTGTGGCTAGTTCTCCGTAAAGGAGATCTTTGGGAATATGTTCATCCTCCATTCTAGATACGTGGCACAGCCACTGGAGGCGTCTCTGCTTGAGGATGGTGTGCACTGTGGTAATATCTGCTCTTTAAAGCACCTGTTTGTTTGTTATGTGGTCTTTCCATGTTATGCCCAGGATACGTCTCAGACATCTTATATGGAAGGAATTCAACTTCCTTTCCTGTCTTGAGTACAGGGTCCAGGATTCAGAACCATAGAGTAGTGTGCTAACAACATAAGCTTTATATACTTGAGCTTTTGAACGCTATGTTAGTCTATTATTCTCCCAAACTCTTTTAGCTAGCCTGGAAAATGTTGTTGCTGCCTTTCCAATGCGTCTGTCGATTTCTGTCTCTAATGAAAGATTATCTGATATTGTCGACCCCAAATACACAAACTCGTGGAAGACCTTCAATTCGTAATTAGAAATGTTGATTGACGGAGGCGCACCAGCATCTTGTTCCATCACTTGTGTTTTATTTAGGCTGATGGTGAGCCCAAAGTCTTTGCAGGTGGCTGTAAAACGATCTATGAGCCGTTGGAGATCTTCTGCTGTATGAGTAGTCAGTGCTGCATCATCTGCAAAAAGTAGTTCTCTTACGCATCTTGATCTTATTTTGGTCTTTGCCTTGAGTCTTGATGGGTTAAAAAGTTTGCCATCAGATCTTGTGTGGAGATATATGCCTTCAGTGGCAGTCCCAAATGCCTGCCTTAAGAGAACTTCGAAGAAGATACCAAAATGCCTGCCTTAAGAGAACTTCGAAGAAGATACCAAAAAGTGTAGGAGCAAGCACGCAGCCCTGCTTTACTTCACTGCTGATGCTGAATGACTGGGATGTTAAGCCGTCAAATAAAATGGTCCCCTGCATGTTTTCGGGTGGACATAATGATAAGGTTATATGCTAAATCTCATCATTTTCCCTCAGTTGGTTACTGAGATATGGATTTTTATATGGAGGCAACCAAATGTAAATGCACTATAAAAAATCACAGACAGTTTATAAATGACGTGGTTGGGTGGGACGTCCTATAAAAGGATATACAATAATTTATTTCTAGTGAACATGTTATGTACATTAAGCTCCATTTCGATTCAGAAGTTAGCAAATAAAAATTTTAAACACCGCCAATTATTCATCAACAGATTAGTTTTAGTTTAGTCTAGTTTAGTCAACGGATCAACATCACGGCACACGGGTGTAAGCCATAAGTGCTCCGTTCTACTCATAACTCAAGTCCTGAGTCCGGAGAATCTCAGCTCAGTGCACAAAATCTGTAGCGCCGGCGAGGATCCTGAAATACTTTTGGTAGATTTTTAACTCGAAATTTTTTAATTTCGAATTTCAACAGATTAGAAACCGCTATAAATGTTTAAGATACTAATGTGTGCCAACGGCTTTGGGTATAGAAGCGCAATTGGGAGGGTACAAGCCGTGCCCTCTTGCGCGGAAATGCAACCTAAAGACTGAATGTCATGGCAAGGCAGACCAGGCCCTAAACCCCGGTCGTCATTTAGTCTAGAGTGGAAGCTCCGACAGGCGGACAGTTAGAGAATTGTTTTGCTGATTCGGCAGCTTGTCTTGTTCCAGACGAATTGGTTTTACCTTTCCTCTGGAGTAAATTAGGCAGGCAGGCCGAGGGGGGATCATGCTCCATGGTACCACAATTTATGTAAATTCAGTCCAGGTTTTGTGCTATGGAGAGGTATAATTGTATGTTACAAACTATCGTCTATCAAGACAGCAAGGTGCCAGTCAATTTACGGAGAGTTGTAAATAAAGTGTTTCAGAAGTCATGAGAATAACGCCCAATCAGCAACATTGGGTCTACACACGAACAAGTGGTGCCCATAAAACTACAGGATAACTAACACTCACATGGAACAATCAAGAGTATACCTCACAACTCCATGCAGTCCAAGGTACACATATAGCTTGGGATGTTAAACTCATCTCCCACTTACGCTCAAGGGCAAGTGTGGACCAACAACTTTCTCAGTATGAGGATAGACATTGTCAGCGTGTCGTGGCCTGTGGTTTAGTGGTAGTCAACGCAGTTTCACAATCACGACATGCTGGGTTCGAAGTCAGACACAGGCGATTTGGAAGCGACCATTTTGTGGTGATTTTTACAAAGATATGGGATTCAGCTCTTTAGAAATCAGTGACAAACTACTGACAGTAAAAATTGCATAGAAAATACACACACAGTCTAAAAACTGCCTTTATTTATTGAAATGTATTATACTCTGTGGCAAAGGGGTTACGAATGCAATGCGTAATCCCGCATACCGCGTACGAAACACATCACCACTACCACCACCAACACACCATCGTTATCATCATCATTACTATCATTATTACCACCATCATTACCAGCATTATTAAAATCATCATTACCACCATCATTACCATCACCATTACCACCATCATTACCATTATTACCATCATCATTACCACCATCATTACCATTATTACCACCATCATTACCATCATCATTAATAATAATGTTTGCATATCCTTTACAGTACATTGCTGTCAACATCAGCATCTTTCAGCTGATTTTTGATTTCTTGGCAAAATTACGCTCAGTAGTTTGCCATTGATTTCTGAGCTGCCGGCTCACATACCCCGTAATTTACCGAGCGATTCGAACCACTGCTGCTTCTCACCGTCGTCACGTTACTTACGAGAGTATACTAGATTACGGAGACAAGTCGCTAACCTCTAGGCCAGGAAGTTTCATCATCATTACCGCAATCATTATCATCATCACTATCACCACCAATACCACCATCACCACACCATCGGTACCACCATCATTACCATCATCATTAAAATAATCATTACCACCATCATTATCACCATCATTACCATCATTACCACCAGCATTACCATCATCATTACCGCCATCAGTACCATCATAATTACCACTATCATTACCTTTACCATTACCATCAATATCTTTGACATCAGTCTTCGAAACACAATTGCGTGCGTTGGTTTAACTACAATGGTATGACTGGTGGTCGTTCAGAAAGCAATGGCAAACTACTGAACATAAGCTTGCCCAGGAATTACAAGCAGCTAAAGAATGCTGGAATTGACTGCTGACTAAAGTATATGCAGCTAACTTATATGATAAGAGACATGCAGCTAACCACAGACAGAGTATAGATTTTGATTAATAAAAATAAAGTGTTCTTTATGGAATAAAGAAAACAAATACTAATGCCAACAGATTCATATGTTTACCTTTCTTTAAAAACGCCAGGTAGCTGCAGAGAAGGTGAGCATTATGAGCACCCACCAGCTTGGTCATGTCTTCGTACGTCATCTGGCACAGTTTGGCCCCATCTATTCCCAAAAACTGGCCGGCGTCAATGTCTGTCAGGTTGTATTTTGTTGATGTCCACATCAGCCACTGAGACACATGAGCTTTCGTCCACTGTGTGATGTCTGTGATATACAAGATAGAAGATTATCAGAACACGTCTTGATATACCTGACAAGTACTTGATACTGAGATTCTAGAAGACGCTGTCCACTGTGTTATATCTGTGATATCCATCCATCCATCATGTGCCATGCCGATAAACGTGGGCGGTCATGTTTTGCCATCTCACTCGATCACCAGAGTCGTGGATCAGCTCCGTGTTCCTGTCTCGACCATGCCACGTGGTCTTCTCGGTCTTCCTCTTGGTCTCTTCCCTTCGATCTTGCCAGTTGTCACCAAGTTCTCCAAGTCATTTGTTATCATAACATGCCCAACAAATTTTGACTGTCTACGTCTAATGTTTCCAATCAGTTTACGATCTTCATTTGTTTCTCGAAGGACTTGTTCATTGGTTCTTCTGTCAGTCTATGGTATTTTTTGCATTTTCCTCAGAACTTGATATCTTTTTATTGGTCATTATGTTTTCATCTTGCAAAAGGCTATCTTCGTAATGGCAATTCTTGTTCTAATCTTTTCAAGGCATCTCCCATCAGGTGTTATGACTGTTCCGAGATAACTGTACCGATTAACTTGCTTAAGAATATGCTCATTTACGCGTATATCACATTGTGGTATTTCCTTCTTCCCAGTGACGGCCATAATCTGTGTCTTCTTACTATTCAATTCTAACCCTAGTTGTTCACTGTGTGCAACAACCGCATCTACTAAATGTTGCAGGTCCTGTTCATTGTCTACAATCAATAATGTATCATCTGCATATCTAATGTTATTGATATATCGTCCCGTAATGTTGATTACTTAGATATCTTCTATTCTTCTGAAAATATATTCACTGTACAGGGAAAAATGATCTAGAGACATTACACATCCCTGTCTTTTAATAGGCTAATATTGACCGACATCGTTATCAATTCTGATGGCAGCTTGTTGTTTCCAATATCTGTTTTTTACAAGTCTAAGATCTTTTCTGACATTGGACATGTAATGTGAAGAAATAAATTAGAGAACTTGGTGACAACTTACAAGATCGAGGGGAAGAGAACAAGGGGAAGACAGAAAAGCACATACATGGATGGCTTGACCGCGTGGCGTGGTCGAGACAACACAGAGCTCATCCACGACTCTGGTGATCGAGTGAAATGGCGAATAATGGCAGCACATGCTTACCGGCATGGCACATGATGGATGAATGGAATGATGATGGTAACGTTGGTGGTAATGATGATGGTAATGATGGTGGTAATGATAGTCTGTTGGTAGTGATAGTGGTGGTGGTAATGATGGTGATAATATGGTGGTAATAATCGTGGAAATGATGATGGTAATGATGGTCGTAACGATGGTCGTAATGATTATGGTAATGATTGATGTAATGATGATGGTAATGATGATGGTAATGATGGTGTGGTGGTGGTAGTGATGGTGGTAATGATGGTGGTAATGTTAATGATGGTGGTAATGATGGTGGTAATGTTGATGGTGGTGGTAATGATGGTTGTAATGATGATGGTAATAACAGTGGAATTGATTTTGGTAATATGGTGGTAACGATGGTAAATTAGCATCATGTCATTTGTTTTCATTTTTAAAGATCAGCATGACAGAATGGATAAGAGCGCTCGCTCTCAGACATCCGGTGTGCTGATGCCGAGGTAGCGGGTTCAATCCTATACCGGACAGTTGAGATAAAATGTTTACTTCTCGTCCTTGACTTGGGAACTTAAATTATAAGTGCCGCTGAAGTTGTAGTGGGTTCACCTGATGGCGAGGGACACTGGTAAAAGGGAAAGCTAGTCTACAACACGTAAAAATCAGTGAAGTGCATTAGAACTAGGAGCATGTGTATGAATTAGGTTTGGGTTCGAATCGCGAGAACCAAATATCAAATATTTCATAGAATTCAAAATGTGACTGTAATCTTACCTGCTGGCACTACAACTTCTCTGGCTTGGTATGTTTGCGGTTCGCTGACCTGGAAATGGCAGTTCTGTGATGGTGTATTCATGGTGGGCGCTGCTCTGTGTGCAGGCTGGATTTCTCTTGCTATCTCTGTGAAATATGTTTCTTCTCTGTTCTTTGGCTGACTCTTTTGATAACTACACGATTCATTTAATAGAGGGGATAGTGCCTGGCACATTTCTAGTTCAGGGCTACTAGGTTCTGGTTCTAGTGAACAGGAGGACAACTGCTTGTTATATTTGCATGGCAGTCTTTTGCGGCATGACGCAGTGGCTTTCCTGTTAGTGGAATTTGATGATGTGTTTTCATCTTCATCCTGCGCAGAATTGCACGTTGACATGAGGATGAATTCTGATGTTGATAAAACATCATTCTGAAACAAAGACAGAGTTGGATTTTGCAAGGAGACATCGCTAGATGGCGTCATAGCTATCTGAGACAATGGTCTTTCTTCGTTGCTAAATAGAAAAGCAGCTTGTGAATCTTGCTTTTCATCACTTCCTTTCCGACAATCTGAAAGATTCTGCTGTTGGCCCTGAAAAGAGCATGCCGGCAGATTGCGGTACCTTGTTTTGGCATGAGAATCTATGTCTGTACTCACGTCTGACATGAGCTCTTGGTTTTGGTCTGTCTGTGATGAATACAACTTCTTAAACATGATTCGCGTAGTGCCCGATTCATCTTCTATTTTCTGCTGTTTTTGAAAGGCGTAATGGCTTTCATGTTCATTAGCGTATACAGTTTGAGACGAATCACCATAACAGACATCAGGTACGTTGGACTCATGTGTGTACCTTCGTGACTTCATGGTTTGTAATCTACCAGCTGAATACTCCAGGCCCATGAGGCACTGTGGCTGCTCGCTGTGCTGGTTGTAGGATTCAGCACTGGGACTGGGAAAATTGAACATTGAGTGCGATGTGCTGCTATCTCGTGTGTTGAACTCCGGATCGCATTCCTGAAAATCATTATTTCTTTGTTTCTGGATAAACATATTAGATGATTCCACAAATAACGTCTGTTTCGGCATTTCCAAATTCGAACATAGAATTCTACCATAGCTGTGTGCCCCAGCCGTGTCTTTAGTTGCACTGCCCTCTTCGAAGTACAACGTTGGAGATGGACTATCGTGACAACTCAAAGGTTTACCATTATTGTTATTATCGTTATCATTTTCGTCGTCAGTGCTATTAATACTATTCGCTTGTTTACAATTGTCGTTGATAAGAATGTTGCTACTGAACGATGGGAACCCCCTTGATTGTGCGTGATATGATGGGCCACTGTTGGAACTTGTGGGCAATGCCGTCATGGAGACATTGCTAATAAAGGCTGTACCCCCACTGTGAGAGACATCACTGACGGTGATCAGTTTCTTTGACAAGGAGAAAGGGTGTACCTGGCTGGCTGTGCCACTTGGGTAGACCTTGTTCACGCAGTCAGGTAGGGTATTGGAACACATCGAATGCACTTGAAGGTTGGAGGCAGTACTTTCAGAAAGTAAATGTCCCTCCCTTCTGTTGTCTCTGTGCCGCCTCCTTTTTTTGATTTCCTTCTTGTTTATGCTGAATGGCGTCAAAGATTTAACTTCACTGTCTCTGTCCATCCTTGTCTGTTGAAACATAAATTAATTCAGTTTAGAGTACATTAGCTGTGTTATTGTCTATAGTAAATTATTAACACAGACAAATTATCATGAGAATTACATTAAAGCTGACGACATTGAACTGTATTTTTCGGGGCGGACTTTAGTGTTGGCATTCTGGCAGCGGCATTATGCATAGTATACATGTGCGGGCTGATGGTGTGTCGAGACTCCTGTGTCTGTTCCAATTTTCCCATGGTGCAGTGAGGAGCATATTGTATGATATTCACTGGCACAGGAATGGAGCATGACGAACAACCCTTTGCCGTGATGCTGGAACCACGACTAACATTACATTAAAAACAAATGAAAGCGATGCCAGGAAATGATCCCAGTGTTCTCGATACTCGCTAATGCAGAGTTTATTGCATGCCACATCACGTGGCGCATAGTGTCGACCTAACTCAGCAGGTCCACTTTACAGGGAAGCAGAGGTGTTTCCAAGGCACCAGGGCCAGGTTCTATACTGGCCAAGACCAACTAATACGTCATAGTCGTGCGTCCTAGGCAACAGGGCCCTTCGGGGTCCTGGCTAAAGTAGTAGGATCGCTGATTCTTCTGAAGTCGGGGACTATCTGCCTGCACGGCGAGGAACCACCAGTCCGCATACCAATAAGCCAGACATATGACAACAGATACTCACGTAAACCTCAATCTGGTATGACATCACACTGATGTTGGACAACAGGATGTCATCATCCGACATACAGGACTTCACGCTGGAGCTCACAGCCAGCGAACGCAAGCAAGCAAGGTCCACTTTAGAATTGATTTAGATGGCTAATTCCATTTGTTCTTCTTTTGACAGGATTTTGATAAAATGTTTAAATTAGAGATAGTAAAGGCGTGGTTCTTGAGACGAATATTGAGAATGGCATGGACTTCCTAAACAAGCTGAACAAAGCATAAATGCCTTTAAATTTAAATGTTATAAACGGGTTGTGAGAATATCTTTTAAACAGAAAAGAACAAATGAATCCATACGCCAGGAAATGAATGTTGAAGAAGGTTGACTACCAAAGACAATAAAACAAAGAAAATTTACATATCTTGGTCACTTGAAACGTAATGAAAGTTTAGAGAACGAACGAACGAACGAACGAAAGAACGGACTTTATTTTCGAAGGGTAACAAATTGGGCACGCAGGCCCGTCTTACATTCGGCCCTTCCAATCACTCATCTTTCGTTCATCAGTGCATAGTGCATTCACATAGGAAAAAAACATTGTGAAATGAATGTTGTAAGCATAAACAATGCATGTTACCATGTTATGAGACAAGTCCCCCACCCACCCACCCATCCATCCCCTATCCATCCGCATGTCCCCCACACACATATCCACCACCCAACCACACACATACCCACAGGCACATACATGACCCCATCCATCCACCCGTCCCCCAACCCACACATCCCACACACACCCCCACATACACCATCTTCCCACACACACACATATCGCCCACCCACCACACATCCCCCACACACATCCCTCACCCACCCACACACAAACCCAGGCACACATGCATTGCAACCACCCATCCATACCCACCCACACATCCCCCCACCTTCACACATCTCCCCACCCCCACACACACACATCCTCCACCCATCCCATAACCTACCAACACTCACCCACCCACATATCCTCCACCACCCACCCACACACCCCCAACCACTCAGCCAAACAACATCCCCCAACCACATATCCAACACCCACGCACACACATATTCCCGCCAACTCACATATCCTGAACTTACCCACACATAAAAATCCGCACCCACCCACACATCCCCCACTTGTACACATTTTGGAGAACAATTATGGAGGAGTAAATGCCCGGGAAGAGAAGAAGAGGAAGGCCAAAGAGAAGATTAGTTCAGGATGTGGCAGATAATCTCCAAATGGGTGTATCGGAGGAGGGAAATCTTTTTTTATGACCGAGAAGTTGTCCGGACTGTTGTTATGGGAGCGAAGTTCTACAAAAGACATACTACTGAGTGAATGAATGAATGAATGAATCAATCAATCAATCAATCAATCAATCAATCAATGGACTGAGAAGAAAATAAGACCTGTGATATTAGCTGTTAATAGATCACTCATGAAAAGATGAATGAAAATGCACACATAACATGTATTAGAGATATCAAGAAAAGATATAGCATGGAGCAATTTGTCTTGTGCTGAAACTACTAAGCAAGAGAAACAACGGAAGATAGATAAAGATATGAGGACAGCTTCAAGGGTGGGCAAAAAATAATAATGTAGACAGCATTCATTACAGTAACAAGATGTGGAGGTGTGAAGAGTCATGATTGGCCATGTTTGTGCCAGCCCAAGCACCTGTAGCATGAGAAGAGAAATAATAAGAAGGGAAAAGAGGGGGCGGGGGGGGGGGGGGGGGAGACAACAAAACAAGAAGAAAATAAGAAGAAGAGGTGGTGAAGTTTGTGTTGGTGGTGGAAGGAAAAAACGAGAGGAGGATGAGGAAGAAGAAGAAAATGGAAGATGAAAGGATTTACGACTTGTGGGCACATTCTATTATAATATAGTTTATTTTTTCGTTTTTTATTCGGAAGAAGGTTGTGGAGCCTTACTACATCATGTGAGTGTCTCTTGGTAATGGTAGTGGCAGAACATTCGATCCCTAAAATGTATGCAGGAATCTCCGATGTTTCACTGACTGCATATTTTGTCATCTGTAAGTGTGTCCAATAGTTAACTATGTGTAATAAATATCTCTCCGCTCTAATACATCTTGTCTGTATAACAGCTGCAAAATATATTTACTAGACCAGTGGTTCTCAACCTTTTTTGGCCCGTGCCCCCCTTCATCATATTTTCAGAACACCATCTCTCCCCCCCCCCCCTTTTTTTGTACTTCCTACCTAAAATTTTGGCCCATGCCCTCCTTCACCATATTTTCAGAACCTCATTCCCCCCTTTCGTATTTCCTACCTAAAACTCCCGCTCCCGCCCCTACACAATTTACGTAATAATGGAAGCTAAATTTAATAGCACATACTAAAACAAGTCTAGACGTCCACATAAAACATGATTTGTGGGTCTACTTACTTAATAAATTGAATTTTAGAAGGGTGAGACGTACAAAACCGTACAGTATGAAGGGAAAAACAATATCAAGTAATCGGTTCTTGTATTAACGCTATCTTGAAATAATCTTAATTCCTCCCCTCCCCCCTGGAAACCCTAAAATTCCCCCGGGGTGGGGGGGGGGGGGTGCGCATTCTCCACCCGTTGAGAGCCACTGTGCTAGACAGTCCTTTGCGACAAGTGAATCTTGGGTATAAAGAGTATCTTAACTCTGAAACTAAAATACTTTGGCCAGATGAAGCGCCACAAGGGTTTAGAAATAAAGGAATTAAGGACAACGTGCCTCGAAGACAGGCAGGGGCCGACCAATACGACAGCGGATAGAGGGCATTAAAGACATGTTGGCGCTAGAATACACGAGACAGGAATCACTATAGGCATGGGACTACACGAGAATGTAAATACTCTTGGTACGGGAATATACGAGACAATACCATCTCTCTTAAACATCCGGTGTGCTGATATCGAGATAATGGGTTCAAAACCCATACACCGATTAGTTGGGCTAAAATGTTGGTTTCTCGTCCTTGGTGTTGGGATTTAAATTATAAGTACCTCAGAAGTCAGAGTTGACATTGGTAATAGGGAAAGCTAATCTACACGCAAAAATCAGAAGTATTAACATGTATACGGACTATCGTTGAATTCAAAGCGTGCCAAAGCAACAAAAAACATGAAGCATGGCTGTCACCGCAAGTTGGCATCGTACTTGATGATAATAAGATGATTAGTATTACGATGATGATTTGATATGTTGTTGTTGAGGTTGATGATGGTGGTGACGATTATGGAGGCGATGATAGTGGTCAAGATAGGTATGATGAAGATGATGATTGTTATCTTTGTTTGTTTTTGTTTTTTTGCGTTAGTTCGCTTTCAACTCAAGCTTAGTCCATACAAGAGATACTATTTCTAGAGCACTGTACTGATCTTTGCGTGTGTATTAGCTTTCGCTATTACCAGTGTTCCTCGTTATTAGGCGAGGTGATGATGATGATCTCCAGTATGATGATGAATGGCAAGATGATGAGGATTGTTATGATAATGAAGATGATTATTGGTATGAAGCTGTCAGGTCTTAGTCAGATATGACTGAGCTACCGTATAACAGTAGACGGTACTACCTGGTTTCTGTTAGCGCCGAACGTTGGGCGGCGCTTACCAAACCCGACACCCCACATTGTGCCAACGGCTTCGGGCGGAAGAGCGCAATTGGGAGGGTACAAGACTTACCCTGGTGCGAGGAAATGCAAGCTAAAGACAAAATTGTCATGGCAGGGCAGACCAGGCCCTAAGCCTTGGTTGGCGACTGGTCTAGGATCGAAGCTCCGACAGGCGGACAGTTAGAGCATTGCTTTGCTGATCCGGCAGCTTCTGCAGCTTGTCTTGTTCCAGATGTAGGGGTGTTACCTTTCCTCTGGAGTGAACTAGGCAGGCCGAGAGAGGGGTCATGCTGCATGGGCAACACATGATCTCTATATTTTAGCCCAGGCTTTGTGCTATGGAGAGGCAATAACTCCATCCCTGGTCTTAACTGGTCTCGGAATCAAAGCGAGAGGCAACTGTTACGGGTTATAAGTCCTTGTCAGTTGGCGTAGACATGGGGCGCCACGCGTTGCCTCTGACGGTGGGAGACACCTATAGGTGTCACTGATCAGCTACCGCCCGCCTCAAGCTGGGCAGCCCCCAGCCAATTGGGTGCTGATCCGCCACAGCCTGCCTGCTTCAATGGGTGCTTGGGGCTAGGACAAAATCTGAATCGCAGGCTGTAAAACCAATGCACCAGGTACAAACAAAAATAAAAATAGAAACCTCAAGCTACGGCTTGCAACCTGGAACGTGAGAACCATGTGTCCAGGATTTTCCACTGACTTGACCAATATTGACGATGTGAGAAAAACGGCTGTGATTGATGCCGAACTCAATCGTCTTAACATTGATATTGCTGGCCTGCAGGAGACTCGCCTCGCTGAGGAAGGGTCACTCAGGGAAAACAAATACACCTTTTTCTGGAAGGGTAAAGGGCAGGCAGAAAAAAGGCAACACGGTGTGGGCTTTGCAGTGAAGAATTCGCTACTGGGAATGATTGAAATTCCAGCAGGAGGAAATGAAAGACTATTATCCCTGCGCTTGGCAACCTCTTGTGGGTTTGCCACCATTATTACTGCATATGCACCGACACTCGATTCTTCTGATGATGTGAAGGATTTGTTCTATGAGGAGTTAGACTCCGTGATCAAGGCAGTTCCAAAATCTGACTACATTTATATACTCGGTGATTTCAATGCTCGTGTGGGCAAGGACTCGAGTTCATGGCCAGTGTGCCTTGGAAAATACAACATCGGTCGCATGAATGAAAATGGGCAAAGGCTACTGGAGCATTGCACCAGTAATGACCTATGTATTACAAACTCTTTTTTTAAAACAAAAGAGATGCATAAGGTCACATGGAAACATCCAAGATCCGGCCATTGGCACCAGCTGGACTTCATCATCACACGGAGACAACATCTGAACCATATATCATTGACTCGTAGTTACCACAGTGCTGACTGTGATACGGATCATTCTTTGGTTGTTGCAAGGGTTAGACTGAGACCAAAGAGAATCTACACAGCTAAACACAAATCGAGCCCTAGGATTAATATTATTAACACTCATGATCCTGAAAAGTGCTTTCAGTTTCAACAGCAACTTGAAGACGCTTTCACTGATACACCAGAAAATTGTACAGTAAATGAAAAGTGGGGTCAAATTAAGGAAACTCTTTATAAAACTGCCGTAGGGGTTTACGGCACTGTGGATCATAAGAGGCAGGACTGGTTTGCGGCCAACAGTGAGACTCTGCAGCCCTTGATTGATAAGAAGAAGAAAGCTCTCTTAAGAAACAAGGAAAGACCAACGCGTAACACTCTGAGTGAGCTAAGGCAAGCTAGGAAGGATGTGCAAAAGGCTGCCAGGCAGTGTGCAAATGATTATTGGATCAAGTTATGTGAGTCCATTCAAATCGCAAGTGATAAGGGAGACATAAGAAGCATGTATGAAGGAATAAAGAAAGCCTGTGGTCCAGTGATCAAAAGAAGTGCACCATTGAAAACCTTGACTGGAGAAGTCATCACTGATAAGAAACAGCAGATGGACAGATGGATAGAGCACTATTTGGAGCTTTACTCAAGTGAGACCAAACTAGCGGATGATGCCCTCAACGCCATAGAGACTCTACCAACTCTTGACCACCTGGACACACTTCCCACCATAACAGAAGTTAAGTGTGCTATAAATGAACTTGCATCTGGCAAGGCTCCAGGTAAGGATGGGATACCAATAGAGGTTATCAGGAGTGGGCAAGACACACTCACTATACAGATCCACCAGCTAATAGAGCTATGCTGGCGAGAAGGACAAGTCCCACAGGATTTCAAAGATTCAAGCATCATAACACTGTACAAGAACAAGGGCGATCGGAGCGACTGCAACAACTATAGGGGTATCTCACTTCTGTGTATTGTTGGAAAAGTATTTGCCAGAATTGTTCTGCGCAGACTTCAAGTCCTAGGAGATCAAGTCTACCCCGAATCACAGTGTGGCTTTCGACAGAACCGGTCTACCACTGATATGATATTCTCATTGCGACAAATGCAAGAAAAATGCCGTGAACAGAATCAACCACTGTTTATTGCCTTCATCGACCTCACAAAGGCATTTGATTTGGTCAGTCGTGAGGGTCTGTTCAAGGCACTAAAGAAGATTGGCTGCCCACCAACTCTTCTGTCCATTGTGGAATCGTTCCACACAGGCATGAAGGGTATAATCAAGTTTGATGGTGCAACTTCTGAAGAATTTGAAATCAAGAGTGGAGTTAAGCAAGGTTGTGTACTAGCTCCCACCCTCTTTGGAATATACTTTTCACTTCTACTGAAATATGCATTTCGTGATCAGGATGGTGGTATATACATTCGCTCACGCTCAGATGGCGGCCTCTACAATGCTCAGAGATTGAAGGCTAAGACCAAAATTAGGAGGGTACTGATCAGAGAGTTGCTTTTTGCAGATGATGCTGCAGTTACGACCCACTCTGAGGAAGAATTGCAATGTCTACTATCTGCATTCTCCAATGCTTGTTCTGAATTTGGTTTAACAATTAGCAAAAAGAAGACACAGATTATGTCACAAGGTGCACATGGGGTACCATCAATCTTTATTGACGACGCCGAACTAGAGATAGTAGACCATTTTACATATCTAGGATCAGTGGTAAATAGCAAATTATCCCTAGATCAGGAAATCAACATCCGGATTGGTAAGGCAGCAACAACAATGAACAGGTTAAGAAAAAGAGTCTGGGAGAACAGGAAGCTTACTGCCAAAACAAAAGTCCTTGTCTATCAAGCCTGTGTCCTTAGTACTCTTCTCTATGGCAGTGAAACCTGGACAACTTACTCACACCAAGAGAACAATTTAAACAGCTTTCATATGCGGTGTCTGCGAAGAATTCTTGGTATTAAGTGGCAAGACAAAATCACAAATACTGAAGTATTGGAAAGATCAGGTTGTGTGACAGTTTATTCCATGCTCAGTCTTCGTAGACTTAGATGGATAGGACATCTTAGGAGGATGGATGATGGTAGAATACCAAAGGATATCTTTTTTGGTGAATTACAGATGGGTAAGAGATCTCAGGGTCGGCCTCTACTACGATACAAAGATGTGTGTAAGCGGGACATGATTGATACAGGCATTGATAATGCACATTGGGAGCAAGTCGCCGCTGAACGTGTTGCATGGAGGGCAAATATCAGAAATGGAATAAAGTCAAAGGAGAAAATTATTGCAGAAAAGTCACACACCAAGCGTTTGAGACGTAAGATGGTGCATGATAGTGGAAATGACCACGTGTTCACATGCACCCACTGTGAACGGACATTTACAGCGCAAATTGGCCTTATCAGTCACACTCGCTACCGCCATAGTTAAAAGTTATGCCTTTTTAAAGCACAAACTATCGTCTGTCAAGACGGCAAGGTGCCAAGGTATTGGTATGATGACGATGATGATGATGATTATGATGATTAGCATGATGATGATTATGATGCTGGTGATGTGTTTTTTTTAACTTTGTAATGATGATGACGATTGGTGTAATAATGACGATAGTGTTTGGTATGGTGATGATTGGTTTGATAATGAAGATGATGATTAGTATGATGATGATGATAATTGGCATGATGATGATTCTGATGATAACTTTCTATGATGATAATGATGATTGATGTGATAATGATGATGGTGATGATGACCAGTACGATGATTATGAAGGTGGTTGTGGCGATGATGACTGGCATTTGGATTATGATGTTGATGATGATGTAATTACGTAACTTTAACAGCCAAGGTGGTCATGTATTGGAATCTCCGTTGAGACGGATGTTGTTTTTTTTAACGCTGCTCACAGGTCTACCCAGCCTAACATGGAAGTAAAGGCAGCTGTGTAACATTGATCACAACACCAACCCCATGTCCGTTGGTCTGTACAAACACGAGATTAACACACCGTCTGAAGGCGTGTAAATTAATCATTTACAGTTTACTTAGAGTATTAGGAGAATTTAGAGAAGCGACCCGTCTGCTAGTCTCTCGCTAAGAATGGCATAGGTTCCTGTCCGCACTCCGTGAGTCGGTTGACGAGTGCAGTGTTCTCGGAGACTCCTGGGGTGGTCGCTAGAGCTATGGAGTTCGTATTATGTGCGACGCTGTAGGCCCAAGTGGCAAGTCGCTATGGAAAGAGACCGGCCCATATGGGAGTAAACCCGATGCAAAAAAGCCGACAATTCCGCCTTTAAAACCTTTAAACAGAAGAGACATAAATGACTGGTGACAATTTATGAAACGATGTTGTTGTTGCTGCTGTTGTTGCTGTTGTTGTTGTTGCTGCTGCTGCTACTACTACTGCTGCTGCTGCTGCTACTACTGCTGTTCATTGTGAGTTTTCTGGAAGACTGCGAGTCTAACTCATGTGTTGGGTACACTGGCGTTAAAGAAGCCTACGCCATGGAAAGAGCCTGCATCTGTAGAAGTGTCTTATCTCTTGTGTTGAGTACATTGGAGTTACAGATGCCTAGACCATGAAAAGAGCTGGCATCTATAGACGTGGGACTCTCCTCCCCATCTGATACATAGTATCATCTCCTAGGGGGCTGTGTTGCCGAGTTCTCCTTCTGCTCTTCAAGTTAAATTACAACATTCTGGTATGCAAGACGGACACGGAAACTTAACATCTGCAGATAGACAAGTTAGGACGTAGCCCGGTCATGATTCGACACAGCAAAGTACGGACTCAATAATAGCAGGTGCTGGACTGGTCATGTTTTCTCCACGGGTTGTCGCGATTTCATGGTCAGCAAACTTCAAGCTAACGAACTTCTGTGCCACCTTCCTAACAAGGAAGTATTTTTGTGTTTACTGTTATTAGATATTTTAATGTCATGTGTTTTCTTTAGATCTGTATGTGTTGTTCTGTTCCTGATGAAGATTATTATAATCGTAATCCTTCTTGACAAAAATATGTGTGTCGTAGTATATTATATTTTTATTTTTACTTTTATAAATTTGTTTTGAGGGGGGGGGGGGGGGGGGGGGGGTGATTTTCCACCCAGCTACTTATGTTCAACATTGTGGAATTCGTTGTAATGTATGTTGTACACCAGAGGTTCCCAAACCACGGCCCGCGGGCCACTTGTGGCCCGCCAGCTGTTAGTAAGTGGCACGCGAGGCCTCGTTATTTAAAATAATATATTTTAATAATTTCACAAAATGCACTCGGAGCGCCCCGTCAGCGTGCGATAATTTACTCTGCTCGTGGTTGTTATGTTCAGATATTATCGGATTCGCCTGTTCAGTTCGCAACGTTCAGCTGATCATACGATTTCATTCTGGCGACTATTGTCTGTCGAACAATTGGAACACTTGCGTTCATTCGCCCAGAGATACATTTCTCGTTTTGGTTCGACTTACAGATGCGAGCAGTCATTTTCCGCAATGGCTGTTATTAAAAAAAAACAAGCTTCGTTCCAGACTCACCGACAGTAACCTAGCTGCGGTTATGACTTTGGGCACGTCAGATTTGTGCCCAGACATTGATAAACTGGCATCTTAACTTAATTAACTGATTACGAAGAACAGTTACAATTGTAAATTAATTACATTAATAGCGATTTTCGAAACTGATTAAAAATGTATTGTCAAATAAACTTTTGATTTTAAACCACAAAATGACCGCAATGTAGTACTGACACTGACTGCCTTTAAAGTTTTAGAATTTTGTTGACGAAAGTTAAGAAAGGAAAGAATGATATTGCACGACGTTTATAATTTTATAACGTTGTGGCCCGCTTAACTACCGAAAATAGTAGATATGGCCCTCTGCTCGAAAAGCTTGGGAACCACTGTTGTACACTGTGTCCGTGTTTACTATATCTCACTTTCTCGCAGGAGCTATACATACCTACTGATTTTATTTTTAACCTAATGCCTAAGCGGATAAAAGAGATCGTTATCAGGTTAAATGACTCGTTATACACTCTTAGAGGCTTATTTGGCATATGATGCGAACCCGGTATTTGTATAGACACTGTGTGGCTAATGTAATCAGTATCTTGCTGCCTCCCTTTACTTCCCAAGACATCCCTTGTACCCATTGCTTAAAATGGTTACCAGGAAATGATTTAGTCAGTGAAGGCGGTCGGCGAGATCATGACCATATCACTGTTATTCCAGCATCAGTTGGTCTTTAAAAATATTGGTCTAGCAACATATGTCTAATTCCTTTGATGAACTTGCAAATTAAATCAAGAATCAACATCGCTGTATTTGGGGCATTCCCACGCGTGCTCAGTCTCATTTGTCAGTAGCAACGAAGAGTTCCAACACTGATGTTATTATCGGTAGCCTGATTGAAAACCAGCCTCGTTTTCCTCTACACGTTGTGTATCTTCCAGACACTGCTCAATAACTGAGTCAGCCTCTTCAGATGTGAGGCATTTGATTGTTTTGCTGCATTTTCCAGTCAATTTTAGAGCGCCTTCAACACATCAGCCTCGTTATAATATAGCTGGCCGCCCACAGTGAGCGGTAGCAGCCAGTCTATCGGCCTGTTCATTTCTTCGCAAAACCCGCATGCCCTGAAAAGATAATTTATCTTGACCTTCGTCTCCTGGAGCTATGCAAGCCACTCCAAGCTGCACATACCAGTTTCTGATTTACGTAGCGAAATTTACGAGCCTCCAGTACTACTCTTCATCCATCCATAGCCCGTTCCATCTCCATTATCATGATGGAAGTCGTGATATCATACGCAAGACTCTCCTGTTATATTTTTTCGCAAAGCGTCACTTAACCTTTGCAAAGAAATCCCTCCCACACAATTCACCTCACAACATAGTCCCATCTGTATATATGATCACAACAAACGGGCATGCGTTGTTACAACATCAGCTGTCACACAGACAACTCTGTTCACTCACTGTAAGTTCCTGACACGCTCGGTTCAACGTGATTATCACTCTATGAGCTGCATTGTTGGACCATACCATGGTCCATTCTTTTTCCCACACTATCTTACCAATATTTCTCCCACACTATCTTACATAACTTTATCCCACACCATCCTACCAATCTTTCTCCCACTCTATCTTAACAATCTTTCTCCCACACTATCTTACAAATTTTACCTGCCATCATCAGCCTTTGCCATCCAAGAAAGGGCTGTCTTCGACCTGCGCACTCTGGTGTCGCCCCATGCTTTGTACAGTGGATACCCCTTGCCGCTGTCACACTAACGTACATTCTTGTCTAAAGCTCAATACTGGAAGGCCCCGGTATACGTTGCTTCGGTTTATGTCATTTCGCTATAACGTCGTTGTCACAATGGGACATAATTTCACTTTACGTGGCTACGTTCCGCTATAACGTCGTCACCTCTGTTGTTGTTCTGCCTTAACGCCGCCATTTTACATTTTGTGCAGCGCGTTTTTTAAAGGATTTTTTTTCGTGTAATCACCCATAATTATGAGTTCAAAGCGTACAGTAAGTGATGCTAGTGTGTCTGGTTGTAAGAGAACGAAGAAAAGTGTTACTCTTGAGGTGAAGTTAGATGTGTTACGTCATTTTGAGGCTGGGGATCGGGCTATTGATATAGGTAGTCCTTGGTATACCTCCAACCACGGTAAGGACAATTCGTTCAGGTGTTGATAAATTCAAAGAGGGTGCTAAAAACGTAACCCCTTTGAGTGCTTCCAAGATCACTCGTACCAGAAGGACTCTTATGGAGAACATTGAAGCACTATTGACCGTCTGGATTGAAGACCAGAACCAATGGAATATGCCTGTGAGCAAGATGGCTATCCAAGAGATAGCAAAGTCTCTATATGAAGATCTAGCTAAGAAAGCGGTTGAGAGCAGTGTTAGTAATGAAAATGATAATTTTGGAGCGACTGGTGGTTTTAATGCCTCTACGTCTCAGTATTTCTACCACTCGCCCTCCATCCCACCTCTATTTAGCCAATAAATATCAACAATCATCAAAATAAACATTAAATAATACCCTTTATTTCATTTACATCAACGGGAAATAGCGTTTCGCTATACTTCTTATCACTTAAATTCCTGTTTTCCAAGAACATAACACCGGAGTCAACCGGGTTCTTCCTGTATGTCTGAAGGCGTGAACAGGGGTCCTTTGCTTATTTTCTTTCTTTTTTTAAGTAAGTACTCTAGACTGGGTCAACCTGGCAGCCAAAGTCAGTTGTAACAAACTTCCTGGATGCAAATTTACATTCAAGAACACAGAGCCGATAGACGAGCTTCCTTGCCACTGCGCCAAAGCGGCATCCAGATGGAAGTATTATAACGTAATAAAACAGACATAGATATATAATATGTACGATAAATTAATGTCCTGTATGTATGTATGTATGTATGTATGTATGTATGTATGTATGTATGTATGTATGTATGTATGTATGTATGTATGTATGTATGTATGTATGTATGTATGTATGTATGTATGTATGTATGTATGTATGTATGTATGTATGTATGTATGTATGTATGTATGTATGTATGTATGTATGTATGTATGTATGTATGTATGTATGTATGTATGTATGTATGTATGTATGTATGTATGTATGTATGTATGTATGTATGTATGTATGTATGTATGTATGTATGTATGTATGTATGTATGTATGTATGTATGTATGTATGTATGTATGTATGTATGTATGTATGTATGTATGTATGTATGTATGTATGTATGTATGTATGTATGTATGTATGTATGTATGTATGTATGTATGTATGTATGTATGTATGTATGTATGTATGTATGTATGTATGTATGTATGTATGTATGTATGTATGTATGTATGTATGTATGTATGTATGTATGTATGTATGTATGTATGTATGTATGTATGTATGTATGTATGTAGTATGTATGTATGTATGTATGTATGTATGTATGTATGTATGTATGTATGTATGTATGTATGTATGTATGTATGTATGTATGTATGTATGTATGTATGTATGTATGTATGTATGTATGTATGTATGTATGTATGTATGTATGTATGTATGTATGTATGTATGTATGTATGTATGTATGTATGTATGTATGTATGTATGTATGTATGTATGTATGTATGTATGTATGTATGTATGTATGTATGTATGTATGTATGTATGTATGTATGTATGTATGTATGTAATGTATGTATGTATGTATGTATGTATGTATGTATGTATGTATGTATGTATGTATGTATGTATGTATGTATGTATGTATGTATGTATGTATGTATGTATGTATGTATGTATGTATGTATGTATGTATGTATGTATGTATGTATGTATGTATGTATGTATGTATGTATGTATGTATGTATGTATGTATGTATGTATGTATGTATGTATGTATGTATGTATGTATGTATGTATGTATGTATGTATGTATGTATGTATGTATGTATGTATGTATGTATGTATGTATGTATGTATGTATGTATGTATGTATGTATGTATGTATGTATGTATGTATGTATGTATGTATGTATGTATGTATGTATGTATGTATGTATGTATGTATGTATGTATGTATGTATGTATGTATGTATGTATGTATGTATGTATGTATGTATGTATGTATGTATGTATGTATGTATGTATGTATGTATGTATGTATGTATGTATGTATGTATGTATGTATGTATGTATGTATGTATGTATGTATGTATGTATGTATGTATGTATGTATGTATGTATGTATGTATGTATGTATGTATGTATGTATGTATGTATGTATGTATGTATGTATGTATGTATGTATGTATGTATGTATGTATGTATGTATGTATGTATGTATGTATGTATGTATGTATGTATGTATGTATGTATGTATGTATGTATGTATGTATGTATGTATGTATGTATGTATGTATGTATGTATGTATGTATGTATGTATGTATGTATGTATGTATGTATGTATGTATGTATGTATGTATGTATGTATGTATGTATGTATGTATGTATGTATGTATGTATGTATGTATGTATGTATGTATGTATGTATGTATGTATGTATGTATGTATGTATGTATGTATGTATGTATGTATGTATGTATGTATGTATGTATGTATGTATGTATGTATGTATGTACGTATGTATGTACGTACGTACGTACGTATGTATGTACGTACGTATGTATGTATGTATGTATGTATGTATGTATGTATGTATGTATGTGTACGTACGTACGTACGCATGTATGCGTGTATTTGAGTGTATGTCTGTCTGCATGATTGTGTGCTTTGATGTTGCACGGAAGGGAGGGCGTACTTATATGCGTATGTATTATATACTCTCTGGACATCATCGATATATACAGTAAACGTACTATAATGTTAGGTTTGCATTCGTGGCACAGCTGTACATTCGTATGTGATTGTGAACTGTTAAATTCTTTCATTAGTGTATGTATTTCATGTGAAAATTAAGAACCGTAAGTATTTCAGATATGTTTGTGATTAGGTTGACAGTTGACTGTTTCATATTGCCTCCATTGCTCCCTTACCGAGTTGTGTGAGTCACCGATTGAAAGACGGACAGTGGAAGCATCTGCGTATTATTGCTATATACATAAACAGTTAAATATAACATGCTCCTAGCCACAAAACAAAGACGAACGTGATTGAAAATCTAACAATGGTCGGAAAATGAAACTTACCTTTCGACTCCCATCTACGCTTCCTTCCTTCCTCTTCTATAAACGCTAGATCCGGAACGTTTATCGTGTATATAACAGTGAAAAATGACCACTTTCCACGTATGCAGTTTGTCATTGCTCATCCAATGAATATCCGTGCTTAAGTGAGCCACTTTAAAAACGCTTTATATTTTCTCTCAACATATTTAGATAGTTGTTAGTTGTGTATCCTGGTTTCTAATTTAGCAGAAAGCGACTAACGACTTTACTAACTGTCATTCTGTTACAATCCGCCTATTTAGTAATGGCCATGACAAAAGATAAATAAACATAGTGTAACATCGTGTAATGATCTAAAATTTGAGGGTTCTCATTTCTGACCCAAACTACAATATTACAGAGTGGCTAGCATACTTGCCTGTTGACGCGGTGGTCATGTGCTCGAATCCCGCTCCGGGCACAGATTTAGATATTGTACTGGACTCCCAGCTCTACCCGACATAACATGGGTACCAGGAAATGTTGTTAGTCAAGGCAGTCTGTGTGATATTGATAACATCATCTATTGCGTGCCGATTAGACGATATAAATTTGGCACTACCACTTTATACACAGCACATCTCAAGACGTGAACAGGGGGCTTTTGTTTCACTTACTGCAATATTCTTCAATGCATTCATTAAATACTATCAACGGCAAATTACTGAACTTGAAAATTGCCTTTTAAAAATCGAAACATTCACATTGGATGTGATTGCAACGTCATGTAAAGGAAATGCAAAACAGAAATGTAGATTTAAAGTTTGCATTGAGCTGTCCCAATCAGGTGAAGCGTGTATGCAGACATTGCTTTGATTTACCTATTGATATCATCAGCATGTACCCTGACAACTGGCGTAGGTGTTCATGTCTCTCCACATATCTCGGTTCGTCTGGATCAACTCTGCTCGATGATAATCTTCCATGCTACCCCCTCAGTTCATTCAGCATCACATATCTCGGTCTGCCTCTGCTTCTCTTCTCACTGATCTTTCTAGTCGTCACGATGTTTCCCAAATGCAGCTCATTTTGTGACCAATGAATAAAGTTTGTTTGTTTCTTCTTGTTGTATACAATGTTCTACTTGTATTAGCCTCTTCTTTGTAATCGTTGTTAGTTACTCTGACAGCCCAATGTACTGACAAAATTCGTCTCAGGAACTACATCTCTGTTGCGTAAATGCTCTTCTTAATTCGTGTATTTATTCATTCATCATGTGCCTCAACGGTAGCGTGGGCGGTCACGTGACACCATCTTACAAGATCACCAGAGTCGTGGATCATCTCTGTGTTCTTGTTCCAACCATGCCAATGTAATCAAGCCATCCAGACATTTACTTTTCTGCCTTCCCCTTGTTCTTTCCCCTAGATCTTGCCAACTGTCGCCAAGTTCTATAGTTTATTTCTTCTCATAACGTGCCCAAAAAATTGTTATTGTCGACGTCTAATTTCTCTAATCAGTTTGCGGCTTTCATTTGCCTCTTGTAGGATTTGGTCATTGGATTTTTTTTTTTTTTTCTGTCTGCCCATTGTATTTTTTGCATTTTCCTCAGAAACCACATATACACTGCCATTAGATGTTTTTTATTTTGTCTGCTCATTGTCCACGTTTCACATCCATACAAAAGTATAGGTCTATGTAGCACTTCTCGTTGCAAATGACATCTTTTTATTTGTCAATATATTTCCATTTTGCAAAAGGCTACCTTTGCCGTAGCGATTCTTGTTCTAATCTCTTCTAAGGACCTCCCATCAGATGTTATGGCTATTCTGAGATAGTTGTACCGATTCACTTGTTTAAGAATATTCCCATTTACCCTGATATTTCTTTCTTCACAGAGACAACCATACTCTCTATCTTCTTGCAACTTAATTCTTACCCCCAGTTGTACACTGTATATAATAACCGTTTATAATAACCGTATCTACTAAATGTTGCAGATCCTCTTCATTGTGTGCATTCAATGCTGTATCATCTGCATATTAATATTAATGTTATTGATGTTACACACCCCGCCCCCCCCCCCCCCTTTTCCGCCCAATAGCGATTCCTCTCATATCTTCTAAATTTCTGATAATATTTTCACTGTATAGGGAAACAGATCTGTAGACATTACACATCCCTGTCTCACACCTAATTCATGTAATCACATTCTGTGATTCATTGCCATGCCACAGAACAGGTTCTATAAAACACTCCAATATCCATTTTCTTACCTTCATTGATAGTGACTTCTGGCATAAATATTTTTCATTTCCTGAAATACAACTTTTATTTTGAATATTCTGCTCATAATCTCTGTCATGTATCTTATGTTATGATTTCCACTAGTAATTTAAATTTATCAACATTGTGAAGCACTTTCACTTCTAGGGGTATATTACAAGATAGTGATGTTTCTATCGTTTTCTTGTTAACTGGTGTTTCATTGTTCTTAATATTCAAGGAAAGTCCTTATAAAAAAAGACTAAATTTTACGACAATATCTAAAAGTTTGTGTAGATCTTTTGCGTTTCTAGCAATCACAGCTATGTCATCTGCAAAGCGTAGAATGTATATATTTTAACCTTAAGTCGTATTCCTGGCCTCTGTTTGATCCCTCTCATTATTATTTCACTGTAGAGAGAGAAGACATCCGGTGACATAACATACTTATCTTACTCCTGGCTTGATATATTCATGATTGCCCTCATATTACCTGATGCTGCTTGTTTCCATTGAATATTCTTTATTATTCAGAGATCGTTCGCATATAGTTCAATATCTTCCAACCTTTTGCTCATGTAACCATGTTTTACTTTATCACATGCCTTGGTTTATACTAAGAATATGTATATGTCTTTCTGCTTCTGCAGCATTATTAAAGCTGTTGATAATCATCAAATCAAGTGTCGTCTCCATAATAAAAGTTGGCTGCAGTACATCTCCGACATTGTCTCTCATTTTGCTAATCCGACAACTCCCTAGTTTTTAATCTCCCACTTGCACAGCTGCCTACCTCTTGCTCGCCTGCCTTCACATTTTCCACCCAATGTGAAACTCGTATTCCATTAGTGTGTATGTGTGCGCTTGTATGCATGCGCTTATACATTGACACCATAAGCATTTTAAGCACATATGCAATACCCCGTTTAACTCTTCTTTGTTATAATTTGGAATACGATTGTTTGTTTGTTTGTTTGTTTTTAAATTAGTTATTCAAATAATGGATTTTTAAAACATACGCGTGTTTTTTTTAGCTATTATACTATTTATATGTTCCTCTCCTCCTACTTTTTATAGGGATGTGTGGTATTATCATTTTCTACGACATATAATGTAGTCTGTATATTATCACTATCAGCTGGGGTAATCTGATAGAAGCTGGAGATCTGTTTTATTTTCAACAGACATTTCCTCCAACCGTAAAATTCATATGCCAGCTAGCACAGTATTACAGCAATTGGTTTCCGAAACCCCAAACGGGAAGTAAAAAATAGTAACACTGTAGACCTCCTGTGCATGTCGTAAAGACCAGTTAATGAGGGTTGGTTTGAGGCTGGCTATCTCACACCGTAGACAGAAAATCAGCTAACATGAATTAGTCTTCAAAGTGCTTTGAATGCCTGGTTGTGGATCATACTCCACTAGGAATTTTTGGGGGCCAACAGATGAAGGAGAAATCAGTATTTTATCCATGTGCGACTACATAGATTGCTAACTTTGCCTTTACATAAATCAACCAGTATGCGCCTTTAACAGACGGCTACGAAAACGCTATGCTAAATCAGAGATTGCATTTCACAACAGAAAGATGGAAAACAACAGACGCAACAGAAAGATG
Organism: Cepaea nemoralis; assembly: GCA_014155875.1. Taxonomy (NCBI): domain Eukaryota; kingdom Metazoa; phylum Mollusca; class Gastropoda; order Stylommatophora; family Helicidae; genus Cepaea; species Cepaea nemoralis. Next base: position 290,975 of record JACEFZ010000856.1, read on the forward strand.
GAAAACAACAGACAGTGCAGAATCGATGTATTCTCTCTCTCTCTCTCTCTCTCTCTCTCTCTCTCTCTCTCTCTCTCTCTCTCTCTCTCTCTCTCTCTCTCTCTCTCTCTCTCTCTCTCTCTCTCTCTCTCTCTCTCTCTCTCTCTCTCTTTCTTTTCTTTTCTTTTTTTGCACCTGAAATATTAAGTATACTTCGACATACAACCTATGGGGTGCCATCATTAGCCAGGTCTATGATTCGCCTGCCGGCTTCGTGGCTTAGAGGTTATGACTTTTCTCCGTAATCTCGTATACTCTCGTGGGTTAACGTGATGACGGTAAGAATCAGCGGTGGTTCGAATCGCATCGATAACTTACGGGGTATGTGAGCCGGCCACTCAGAAAGCAATGGCAAACTACTGAGCGTAATCTTGCCAAGAAATCAACATACAGCTGAAAGATGCTGGTGTTGACAGCGATGTCCTGTAAATCAATCAATCATGTGCCATGCCGGAAAGCGTGGGCGGTCATGACTCGCCATTTCACTCGATCACCAGTGTCGTGGATCAGCTCAGTGTTCCTGTCTCGTCCATGCCATGTGGCCAAGCCATACAGGTATTTTCTTCTCGGTCTTCCTCTTGGTCTGTTCCCCTCGATCTTGCCAGTTGTCACTAAGTTCTCCAACCCATTTCTTCTCAAAACATGTCCAAAAAATTTTGACTGTCTACGTCTAATTTCTCTAATCAGTCTACGATGTTCATTTGTCTCCTGTAGTACTTGGTCATTGGTTTTTCTGTAAAGGATATGCACAAAAAAAAATAAAATGATTCGCCTAAGCCACTAAATGGCAACGAGTATCACGCTACTCCTTTAGAATACGGTCAAGACTGGTCACAGTACATCTGTCATTTAATTTAGTCCATTGTCTCTGAAAGTAAACTCATTTAACATTTTGTAATGTGAATGAACGAAACAGAACATTTAGGTCAACAATAAATACCCCACACACATACAACATACTACAACTATGATAATTAACAGTGGAAAGGAGCGACCATCAAATGAACATCACAGTAAACGGGGAGATACAAGAACAAGTACGAAATGTCTCTTATCTTGGATATTGTAATAACAGATGCTGGCAATGTGAAATAGAAATCTGAAGTCGCAATCCACAATTATGGATACGGAAACCAAAGGGGAACGTTCACATCTACTGCTCAAGAATGGGTTTTTGAGCTTGTCAAAAATTTGAAATAACGTGGTGACCGTTTTAAAAGCAAATAGGGATACAGTTTTCAGACTGTATAACCTGGCATGATCTTTCCCAAGTGTTAACTGATACGCTGTTTAAACTGTTCATACAACCATATTATGAGCTCTTCTGTCAATCATATGTCACAACATGAGAAACGGATTCGCATGTTTTCATCACCACTCCTATATGTTGTGTCTCCATCTTGAAATGGGAGAGAGGATTGCTTGTTCCAATGATCCGCATAATTATGCCGACGTTAGCGTAGTTACTGGTAGGGTCTCCCATGTCGGACAGGTGAAGGGGTAGGGACCAGATGAAGTGAGACACAAACATGCTGCATTGTAGGTGGACTGGTCCGTCAAGGCTAATTAAAGCAAACCCGACAAATGTTACCAAAACGGAATGTATTGAGTCACAGATATGACGAAACAGAACAACGTTGCTCGCTTTATGGTGGCCATTAGCACTCATAGAAGTAGAGGGAAAATATCTGTGAAGTTATTTGTCACGTTATTACAGTGGCTTCACCGTGTTTCTAACAATTTACATTTCAAGTAATTTGATCATCGAAACACACTTTGTTGCCAGACTTTATAAAACCACGACGTCTTCTTAATATTTCTTCTTCGCTGACCTTCAGATGGCAATATGAATTAATCCAAAGAAAAAAGCAGTCAGCTTAAACTTGTTGACGGCTCCATGGAGTTTGTGCTCGCATGGAGCCGGTGTAGGTCAAAATACGTTTTTTTTTTCTGTACTGAATATGTTGGACACTCTTGCAGCAAATGTTTAGTTGTCATGATACCAGTTCCGCAGTTACATTATCAGTATCTTCTGTCTTTAGTGTAATATACATGTGGTATGTCAGGGTCAACTACTGAGCGTAATCTTGCCAAGAAATCAACATACAGCTGAAAGATGCTGGTGTTGACAGCGATGTCCTGTAAAGGATATGCAAAAAAAAAAATGTCAGGGTCCTGTGTGGAGTCTGAAGATTGTTACTGGTTCTCTTTGGTGGAGTTGAAGATTGTTACTGGTTCTCTTTGGTGGAGTTGAAGATTGTTACTGGTTCTCTTTGGTGGAGTTGAAGATTGTTACTGGTTCTCTTTGGTGGAGTTGAAGATTGTTACTGGTTCTCCTTGGTGGAGTTGAAGATTGTTACTGGTTCTCTTTGGTGGAGTTGAAGATTGTTACTGGTTATCTTTGGTGGAGTTGAAGATTGTTACTGGTTCTCTTTGGTGGAGTTGAAGATTGTTACTGGTTCTCCTTGGTGGAGTTGAAGATTGTTACTGGTTCTCTTTGGTGGAGTTGAAAATTGTTACTGGTTCTCTTTGGTGGAGTATGAAGATTGTTACTGGTTCTCTTTGGTGGAGTTGAAGATTGTTACTGGTTCTATTTGGTGGAGTTGAAAGATTGTTACTGGTTCTCTTTAGTGGAGTTGAATATTGTTACTGGTTCTCTTTGGTGGAGTTGAAGATTGTTACTGGTTCTCTTTGGTGGAGTTGAAAATTGTTACTGGTTCTCTTTGGTGGAGTATGAAGATTGTTACTGGTTCTCTTTGGTGGAGTTGAAGATTGTTACTGGTTCTATTTGGTGGAGTTGAAAGATTGTTACTGGTTCTCTTGAGTGGAGTTGAATATTGTTACTGGTTCTCTTTGGTGGAGTTGAAGATTGTTACTGGTTCTCTTTGGTGGAGTTGAAGATTGTTACTGGTTCTATTTGGTGGAGCTGAAAGATTGTTATTGGTTCTCTTTGGTGGAGTTGAAGATTGTTACTGTATCTATTTAGTGGAGTTGAAGATTGTTACTGGTTCTCTTTGGGGGAGTTGAAAGATTGTTACTAGTTCTCTTTGGTGGAGTATGAAGATTGTTACTGGTTCTCCTTGGTGGAGTTGAAGATTGTTACTGGTTCTCGTTGGTGGAGTTGAAAGATTGTTACTGGTTCTCTTTGGTGGAATTGAAGATTGTTACTGGTTCTCTTTGGTGGAGTTGAAGATTGTTACTGGTTCTCTTTGGTGGAGTTGAAGATTGTTACTGGTTCTCTTTGGTGGAGTTGAAGATTGTTACTGGTTCTCTTTGGTGGAGTTGAAGATTGTTACTAGTTCTCTTTGGTGGAGTTGAAGATTGTTACTGGTTCTTTTTGGTGGAGTTGAAGATTGTTACTGGTTCTCTTTGGTGGAGTTGAAGATTGTTACTGGTTCTCTTTGGTGGAGTTGAAGATTGTTACTGGTTCTCTTTGGTGGAGTTGAAGACTGTTACTGGTTCTCTTTGGTGGAGTTGAAGATTGTTACTGGTTCTCTTTGGTGGAGTTGAAGATTGTTACTGGTTCTCTTTGGTGGAGTTGAAGATTGTTACTGGTTCTCTTTGGTGGAGTTGAAGATTGTTACTGGTTCTCTTTGGTGGAGTTGAAGATTGTTACTAGTTCTCTTTGGTGGAGTTGAAGATTGTTACTGGTTCTCTTTGGTGGAGTTGAAGATTGTTACTAGTTCTCTTTGGTGGAGTTGAAGATTGTTACTGGTTCTTTTTGGTGGAGTTGAAGATTGTTACTGGTTCTCTTTGGTGGAGTTGAAGATTGTTACTGGTTCTCTTTGGTGGAGTTGAAGATTGTTACTGGTTCTCTTTGGTGGAGTTGAAGACTGTTACTGGTTCTTTTTGGTGGAGTTGAAGATTGTTACTGGTTCTCTTTGGTGGAGTTGAAGATTGTTACTGGTTCTCTTTGGTGGAGTTGAAGATTGTTACTGGTTCTCTTTGGTGGAGTTGAAGATTGTTACTGGTTCTCTTTGGTGGAGTTGAAGATTGTTACTGGTTCTCTTTGGTGGAGTTGAAGATTGTTACTGGTTCTCTTTGGTGGAGTTGAAGATTGTTACTGGTTCTCTTTGGTGGAGTTGAAGATTGTTACTGGTTCTCTTTGGTGGAGTTGAAGATTGTTACTGGTTCTCTTTGATGGAGCTGGTAATATGCGTCATATTTCTGGTGGTCTAGATGCTATGATTTCCGCTTGGTTATATAATTGCTTCTAATTAACCTCTTGACCTCATCAAGGGTTATGTCTATATCAAGCTGAGGATGTCTTATATCTTCTTTCGTCGATCTGCAGGCTTCTTTATTTCCAGATATGTTGTAATACACAACAGCCAGCCAATACAGGACGGCCCCGCTGTACGACGCTTCGGTTTACCTCTTTTCGTTATATCGTCGTTGTCACAATGGGACATAACTTCACTTTACGTCGCTACTTTCCGCTATAACGTCGTCACCTCTGTTGCTAGCTGCGTTAATGTCGCCATTTTTCATTTTGTGCAGTGCGTTTTTCCAGGATTTTATCATGTAATCACCCATAATTATGAGTTCAAAGCGCACAGTAAGTGCTGATAGTGTGTCTGGTTGTAAGAGAACCAGGAAAAGTGTTACTCTTGGGGATGAAATTAGATGTGTTACGTCGTTTTGAGGCTGGCAATCTAGCTGACCATGGTTTATCTCGAACAACGGTAAGGATAATTCGTGCCGGTGCAGACAAAATCAAAGAACGTGCTAAAAACGTAACCCCTTTGAGTGCTTATAAGATACCTCGTACCAGAAGTACTCTTATGGAGAAAAAGGAAGCGCTACTGGCCGTCTGGATTGAAGACCAGAACCAACGGAATAAGCCTATGAGCAAGATGGCTATCGAAGGGAAAGCAAAGTCTCTCTATGAAGATTTAGCTAAGAAAGCGGGTGAGAGCAGTACTAGTAGTGCTGATGATAGCTTTGGAGCGAATCGTGGTTTTAATGCCTCTACGTCCTAATAATTCTACCACTCGCCCTCCAACCGACCAATAAATATGAACTACCATCAAAATAAACATTACATTACTGAATCGCATTTAATTTTATGGGAAATAGATAGTGTTTCGCTATACGTCGTTTCACTTAAAGTCGCTTTTTCCAAGAACGTAACCCCGACCTTAACCGAGACCTTCCTGTACGTGGGTCTAACACCATGTGACAGTACGCTTTTCTGTCAGTCGTGGGTTTATGTTGCTAGTACTGTATTTACAATTAGTCATGGCACAGTCAGAACAAGGAGTGGCGCAACACTAGTGATCATTCGCTTGTCACCCGGTTTGGTGGTCACGAGTTCGAATCTGCATCAAGGAGGCTTTCTAATCTTAACTTGGACTTCTATGTCGACCCACATAAAATGGGTGCCTGGAAACTGTCTCTGGGGGTAAAGAAGGTCGGTGGGATACTTACCACATCACCCACCAATAGGTCCATACAATTATGGATCTAGCGATATATGCCCAATACCCTTTAAGCTGTGTAAAGGGTCTTTCGGCCATTCACACAGCAATGGCAAGCATTTCTACCTAAAATTGCTCAGAAAATCATAGTCAATAAATATAATCTTGATTGCGACGCCATATAAAGGACATGTAAGTAACTTTCATCAGTTACCATTTGATTTGGACTGTGTAATGTCTCTTAACGATTGCCTGGAAGACATTAATCTTCGTCTTTTGTTCATCGCCCACAAGTGCTGATCGGTCTATAAATAGATGGAATGAGCATAATACGTCAAATGCGCCTTAAGTCGTGTAAAAATGTTGTTTATTTGTGTTCACAGTGAGAGGAAAGATAAGTTGAGTTGAGTTGAGTTGAGATAAAAACCGACATCAGTGCACTCAGATCATTCCCATACGTGCTCTGTCCCCTCGATCAACAGCCAGCCAAGAGTCATACTACTAATCGTTCCCACCGCTATGACTGACAGTTCTCCTGATATTCCTTCTCAAATTTTAGATTCTTCCAGAAACCTACCGATCCCCCTCCATATCATTCTACCCAGATATAGGTTCCAGTCTGCTCCTACCGCCTTCTCCACATGGGCGCACATGCGCTCGATTACCTCTCCCGTGTCCATAGGTTTTCTACCACCAAGAGGTGTATTTCCTGCCATCCTATCAGCCTGTTCATTCCTCTGCACTCCGGCATGTCTAAGGCATTAAAATCCATACAGTTCTCACAATCTATGACCTCTGAAGCAAGGATAGCCATTACACACGAAACAATCCTTTCTCCACCTTACTAAGTATACTCCTTGAGTCCGTAATGAATGCAGTGTGTGTTGCAGTGGTCTCTTCTAACCAGCCAAATACCGCTGTTACAAAGATAAGTACTTTGTCAATGTGTCCCCTACAATAAGAGCACGCAGGAGAACACACACTAGCATTTGTCGTTTGGTGGGACACGAGTTCAAGTGGGTGATGTTTCAGACAGATATATTTCCAGTCGTGAAGTCAAGAGGGCTCATCACTTCATCAACGGAAGACGGTTTGTCTTCATCTTATGTCGCAAGTCTTTTTTTTTTTTTTTTTGGTAAGGAAACTATAAATGAAGATGTGTGGACACGAATACGTGGTTTACCACATTGTGATTGTACTTGTTTCCTAGTTAAGATAAATATACCACTTTAACTAGCCTTCCTGTCTGTCTAAAAAAAAAGTCTTAAAAGTCGAGAGGATCGATTTCATTGCACCGGGTTTTATCCCATACGGCTCAGTCTCTTTGCTCCGGGCTCCTGCCGAAGGCGTCGCACAAAGCACGAACTCCTTAGCTCCAGCGACGACCCCCAGGAGTCTACAACAAAAATGCACTCGTGATCCGAAAGACGTAGTCCGGAATCGAACCCATGACCTTCGGAGCGCCAGGCAAACATCTTGACTACTTTGCCACGGAGACTCCCGCTTCCTGTCTCTGTGTTAAACTACAACTGACAATACGTGTTAGGGATAATCTAGATGTCTACGGGAAGGATTTCAACTGGTTCTGTCTCATTTAGTTGACCATGTGTGGTCAGCATTGTACGTGTGTATCAAGCAATGCAATGTTTTGCTAATATATCTGTTATGTGAACGCATCATGTCTGGTCAGGGAGCTGCGGTAGAGGTGTGGGTAGACACTCACCTGCCGACTCGGTGGTCATGGCTCCCAGAATGCATTAGGGCAGATGTTAAAATTGACGGGGCTCCCAGGTCGACCCAGCCCAACTTGAGTACCAGGAAATGTCTTGGGAAGTAAAGGCGACCGGCTGACATCATCACCCTCCGAGTACGGGTTTGTTTAAATAAATATGGGTCTATCACTATAAGACAAATGCGTTTGGTCCGAGAATACTTTATACATCTGCCCAGTATTTGTTTCTCTTTTGGGGTGTATTTTTAATAGCTGTGCAGTACTTGAAAATATTGCCGGTCCAAGTTTTGTATTTACCCATTATGTTTCGTGAGCTTTACAGAGGGTGAATACAAAACATGGACCGGCAATATTTTCAAACACTGCACAGCCATTAAAAATACACCCTATAATATACTAAAGCTTTTTCATAGTGGCTCTGATTACTTTCGACATCTACCGCAGATCACTCTGCAACTGAATGAATTCAGATAAAATTAGTTTTGCTTAAAATAAGTGTCGTTTTAAAATATCTTAAACAAAACATATTTTAGTAACCATTACGTGCCTTGTCGACTGGCGTGGGCGGTTATGCTTCTCCGTATCTTACCATCGCCAACGACTTGTATCAGTTCGTGTGCTGACCCCCCGTGTCACAAGACTATCAATAATCTTCTATCGCTAGTCTCCCACTATTTCAGAGAGTCTATAACATTTCGGGAGTCTCTGTGGCGAAGTGGTCAAGCCGTTTGACTCGTGCTCCGAAGGTTGTGGGTTCGATTCCGGGCCGCGTCCTTCGGTTTACGAGTTAAATGTTTCAGAGACTCCTGTGGGTCGTCGCTAAAAGCTACGGAGTTCGTGCTTTGTGCGACGCTTTCCGTACTGCGGAAAGAGACCGAGCCATATGGGATAAAACCCGGTGCAATGAAGTCGACCCTGTCGACTTTTAAGCGCCTTTTTCCACTATTTCTCTTTCTACAAATCTGTCCAGTTGTCACAACACGTTCCAGGTTTTTGTCTTCTCGTGATGTGACCAAACACTAGAAGACTGTCTCTTTCTGATGTTTGTGATAAGTTGGATGTATGACCAAGCCGTCGTCAAACTGCCCTGTGACAGTAACATTCGATGCATATGCTTCAAATGAGCTATATAACACACCCTGTAGAAACTAATGAAAACATGGAAGACATGCAGGCACGACATGCACAATACATTTTCTCTTCTGTGTCTATGTAGGAGCCTGACAAAATATGGTCCTGGTCAATTGTATGATGTTTGTCTATGACAAAGAGAGTTACAGAGTAAGGATCGTCGATATTTCTTTCCTCTCTTCTGCATACGTTGAGTATTCTTCTCGAGAATCTCAAGTCCTCTGCTGTCATTTTGTTTTCCTGACATTATCCAGGTTCGGCATTGGTAACATAAAGTTAATAAGAAGATTGTGTTGCAGAGAGCTTTTTTTTTAAAAGTATCTATTTATACGTGTTTGTTCTTCAGTATTGGTGCGTTGTCCAATGAGTTGATTTGCCTTATGGTATCTATTCTCCACCGGTCTTCTGATTTGTAAGTTTATATCATACTTCCTAAGCATTTGAAGCTCTTTAGTTGTTTCAGGGGGTGTACTTTTAGATGAATCTTTGATGTGTTTTTTTTTCTTCTTTGGCTATTGCCATTAGCTCTGTTTCACTTATGCTAACTTTCATGCTATGTTCCCTGCACACTTTGTCTAGACTACCTTAGTAGATTCGTAGTTCTACTTTTGATTTTGCAATTAGTACTTGATCGTCCGCAAATAGGAGTTCTTTAATGGTGTAATTTGTCGTTGGTTCTTCTTCTGTATTTCTTTTTTATTCATGAATTGTTGTTGCCGTTTTTTTTTTCTAATAGTTTCTTTACATGTATTGTCTATACAAGTTATGAACAAGAAGGGGAAACAGGACGCTATCTTGTCGTACTCCGGATCTTACAGTGAAGGGTTCTTAGTGTCCTCCGTGTGTTCTTACAGCGCATTCACTGTTGTTATATAAGCTTCTACATAAGTTTGTTAGATGTGTACTTACTCCATATTGTTTAAGGATTTTTCACAGCTTATTTCTGTCTACTATAGCAAACGCCTATTCTTGGTTGACGAAAGTTAAGTAGAGTAGTTCATTAAATTCGATTTAATTTTCTAACAATTGCCATACGAGCAATAATGGCATCTGTGCGTCTTTTGTTTGTCCTAAATCCAAGTTGTGTTTCGTTTAGGTGGGATTTCATTCTAGGTCGTAAGCTTTTCTCAAGAATTTTGCAAAATAGGTTTCCAGTATGACTTAAAAGGGAAATGTCTCTGTGTGTGCAGTCTCTTTTGATGCATTTGTTTGTTTTTTTTTTTCCAAACTGAGATTATTATCGCGCTTCCCCAGTCTTGTGGTGTCTGTCGTTCTACTCAGACATGGTTAAACACTCCATGTAGCCATGCTACTCCTACTTCTCTTGCTGCTTTAACTAGTTCATTTCGTATGCCGTCTTGTCCCGGGGATTTATTCAATTGGGCTAATGTGATGACATTTCTATTTTCTTCTTTCAATATTTCTGGTCCTGGTTCTTCGATGGCATCCGTGTGGGTTTCTTGGATTCATGTAGCGTCAGATGGAATGTTGAGACGTTGTTCTAAATAATCAAACCCCCCCCCCCCCCTCCTCATCCCCACCCATCTTTTAGGATTTGTTTTTCTTCACTTATAGGTGATGTCGGTTCCTAAATTAATCAATCAATCAATGGAGCATGAACACATTAGAGGCAACCGAGATGTAGTTGCTGAGACGAAAGTTGCAAATGCCTTGGACTGTCAAAGTAACTAACAACCAGTACTTAGAAAAGGCCAATTGCATTAGAAGATTGTAAGCAAATGTAAGAAGAAGAAAATCATTTTCCCCTTTGCTCATGCTATGAGAAGATACGCGTTAAAATACATCATAACGATTGAAAAATCAGCGGTAGAAGATGAAGAGGCAGACCGAGAGAAATGATGCTGGATGGACTGAGACGGTGGCATCGAGGAATATCACTAAAGAAAGTCGCTTAAAAGTCGACAGGGTCGACTTCATTGCACCGGGTTTGATCCCATATGGCTCGGTCTCTTTCCGCAGCACGGAAAGCGTCGCACAAAGCACGAACTCCGTAGCTTTTAGCGACGACCCACGGGAGTCTCCTACACATTTAACTCGTAAATCGAAGGACGCGGCCCGGAATCGAACCCACAACCTTCAGAGCACGAGTCAAACGGCTTGACCACTTCGCCACAGAGACTCCCACAGGAATATCACTAGAACTGAACCAGAACACCAAAGACCGAGATGTGACGGGGAAGCATCAATGCCTGTGCCATGTGCCAGAGCACATGATGCTGACTAAGATAACGTATTTTATTTTCGTCAATTGCAGTTGCCTTAATAACCAATTTTCTTTAATACTGAGATCTTCTTGGGTAGATTTGCTGTTCTCTTATTTCCTTCAAATGTATTTTAACAATCTTCTTCAATACCCGTATTCAAAGGGGTATATGTGCTTTTCAACTGATTTCTAAAGTGTCCAAGTTTCGCACCCATAAGATTGCAACAGAAAAGATCCATATTCTGAGTTCCTTACTATGTTGTTAGCTTTATATGTATTCCAATCCAAACAGCTATCAGATGCTTTAGTTTGCTCAACTTTCAATTTATGTCAACACATTTCCATCGCACGTCAGAGGATAACAAGTTAGTTAGTTGCATATCCTTACCGGGCGTAGCAATCAACTCCAGCATTTTTTGGCTATTTATGATTCCTGGGCAAATTTACCTTTCAGTAGTTTGCCATTGCTTTCTGAACGACCAGCACTCACACCATGAGTATGGAAATCAACGTAAGGTGGTCTGCTGGCAAACCACCCGCAGCTGTGTTTCGAACATTGTTTGCTGGCTTACTTGCTGCTTCCATAACCCGTTCGCCACAGAGATATTATACATTGTGCCTTTCTGTAGTTTCCTTCCATTGGTACATGGATAAATATGTGACCATTTTACTTGTTTAATTAGCTATTATTTTTGTTTATGCTGCATCGAGATGCCATTTTATTACGTTGCTATAGCACTAACTATACTAGTTTCCAAATTCCCATGTGTGTTCTTGATAGTAACAATGTGTCGCCAGCATATTGGAGTTGAGGCATTTCTAATACTTCTATTATTACAAAGGGGTCATATCGTTACTTGTCTATACTTTAACAATCTTCGTGATGTTTTCAGTGTATAAGTTAAACAGGTAAGAAAACAACATGCAACCATGTCTGAGACACTGTTCTATCTTCTTCTTCTTCTTCTTCAGCTTTCCGAGCCATTGAGGTTCTTTGCTGCAAATACAATCCGTCTCCATTCGTCTCTCTGGTGGACCTTCTCTTGCCAGTCGTTAATTCCAAGTGCTTGTAGGTCTGTACATGTATTATCTCTCCACCGTCTTCTTGGTCTACCTCGGGGTCTACGGTCATTTATTTCCTGAGTGTAAGCGAGTTTTGTTTCCCTATTATCTTCCATTTTTTCTATATGCCCCAGCCATTGTAGTCTATTAGCCTTCATGATACCAGTGATTAGCGGGGACTTAAACAGATCATAAATGTCTTTGTTACTTCTTCTTTTCCACTCTCCACTTTGTGTATCCCTAATGGGTCCAAAGATGCGTCTTAAAATTTTGTTCTCAAAGGTTTGTAACAAGGCTTCGTCTCCTTTCGTTGTACTCCAGGTTTCAGAGCCATACAGCACAACTGGTCTGATCAGTGTTTTGTATATTGTGATTTTGGTGTTACGAGATAGCGCCTTTGATTTTAGTAGATGTTGTAGTGCATAGTATATCTTATTTCCAGAGTTGATTCTAGTTTGTATTTCTTCCCTTATGATGTTGGAGCAGTTGAAGATTGTACCCAGGTATTTGTATGTTTCCGTTCTTTTAATGGTCATATTATCTATTTGTATGTGGCCAGAGTTTTTAGCCATTCCGTCTCTTGAAATTACCATATATTCTGTCTTATCTTGGTTGATAACCAGCCCCATCTGTTGGGCTTTTTCCTTTAAGTGAGTCAATATTTCCAATGTCTTTTGTTCACTTTGCCCTATAATATCTATATCATCTGCATAACCAAGCAGCTTGGATGTTCCTCCAATATCACATTCCTCCTTTATCTTCCTTACAACTTTCTCTAGAGCCAGATTGAAGAGTAGCGGCGATAGTGCATCACCCTGTTTCAAGCCAGATGTTATTTGGAAGGGGTCTGATTTCCTGCCTTTATATGTTACTATATTATAAGTATCTTCCATGCATAGTCTGGTCATGTTGATTAACTTTCTTGGTATTCCAAATTCCTGCATAGCATTCCATAGACTATTCCTATGGACACTATCATAAGCCTTTTTAAAATCCACAAAAATGTTATTGAGATCTCTTTTATATTCCCAATGTCTCTCGGCTATTTGTCGTAAGATAAATATCTTATCTATTGTTGATCTGTTTTGTCTAAAACCCGCCTGGTAGTCACCTAATATGTCTTCTGAATATGGTTTTAGTCTATTTAGTAATACTGCGGATAGTATCTTATAGCTTGTGGACAGTAGTGATATTCCTCTATAATTTCCACATTGGAACTTGTCTCCTTTCTTAAAGATAGGTATCAATAATGACTCTTTCCAGTCATGGGGTAATTCTTCTGTCCTCCAGATTTTTATTATTAGTTCGTATAGCTTTAGATGTAATGCATGGCCACCTGCCTTTATAAATTCAGCAGCAATTCCATCAGTCCCAGTTGCCTTATTGTTTTTAAGTCGTGTGATTACATATAGGATTTCTTCAAATGCAGGTTCTTCAATTTGTGGTTCCCATGTTAGAACCTCTTCCTATGGGAAAATGTTACTTGGAGCTTCACAATTTAGTAATTCAATAAAATATTCTTTCCATGTGTTGCACATTTCCTCATTGGTATTTATCATATTCCCATTTTTGTCTTTTGAACCATATGTGTTTTGTTGGTGCCCTCGTTTCATTGACTTCAGTTCTTTAAAAAATTTTCTGGATTCATTTTTCTGGTGATTAGTTTTCATATCTTTGATTATATTGCTCATATATTCTCGCTTCTGCTGTCTGACTATTTTTGTAGCCTCTTTACATTCATTTCTATAATGCTCTTCCTTTTGGATGTTATTGATGTCATTTAACCATACATGTCTGGCATTCTTCTTCCTAATGACTGCTTCTTCACATTTTTGATTGAACCATCTGTTCTTTCTATGCGTGGTTAACACACCGAGACATTCTTCTGCGGTAGATTGAATTGTATTCTTGATGTTCAACCAAGTTTGGTCAACGCTTTCCTCCGAAGGGTTTTGCAGAGTTTCAAGTTTACATTTTATTTCATCTGTAAATTTCTCTTTGACTGTAATGTCTTGTAGTTTTTCTCTGTTATATGTTGGGTGTAATCTTTGTAATTTAGTATAGAAAGCTCTCTTAAGTTTTATTTTAAGTTTTGCTCTAACGAGGAAGTGGTCACTGTGGCACTCAGCTCCTCTATAACTTCTGACTTGCTGTATGTTTGATGCATTTCTGTTGTTAATTAAAATGTGATCTATTTGAGTAAAGGTTCTCTTGTCACTTGATTTCTATAGCAAACACATATGTTGTATCATCACATATTATCACTGCTGCCTTTTGTTCACTGATGATTTGTGTTAAGTATAAAGGGAAGTCAATTTCTTTCATTATGAAAGTTCAGGATCTTGTAAAGTGCGGGCAGATGTGAGACATAAGTGGCATGGCTGTCCCGTTGAAGGAATATGCTATTGTTATTGGAAGTTCTTGGATTGTCACACCTTTTGGGTCTGATTGCACGGAGGAATAGGTGGCCAATCTTTCCATCGCTAGGCGAATGTTGAGTGCAGGGATCGAACCTTCATCTGACAGCCCACATGCCATTGTCAGCATTTCATCCTAGCCAATACGCCAACGTCAGCAACATGTGTGTACGTGTGCGTCTGTCTGTGCGTGTGTGTGTGTGTGTGTGAGTATTGGGCATGAGTGCATGTGCATATGTGCGTGTGTATACGTGTGTAGATCAGACTATCGAACATTATCCCTGTATATATGTGCGAACGCGTGTGTTGCTCTTCCACTCTGGAGTTATGTTTTCTAACTGCCATCGTGTTTGTCAGACACTTGACAAGTTGACAAATATCAGCTCTGATACACCATGTAGTCACTAACCAGATGTTTATCTAGGAAGCCAATAGTTCTCAAGCTGTTTCTAGAGCGACCTTGGCACGACAGCTTCGCGGCAGATCTAGTGGACACTTCCACGGTCTCTGAACAAACGGGATCGACAAAACTGCGCCTTCCAAAATGTTGTTTCCGCGAAAAGGAGACATCTAATGGCATGAACAGATAGAAAACGTGGAAGTATTATCATATGTTTGAAGAAATATTACTTCTCCCATTGTGTACTAAACAACTCATTGTACGATCATTGATACGTTACCCATTGTAACAACAAAACACGTGCAGTGTTTTTAATCCGTCGGTCACTAATTGTACGCGCCTAGAAGTCTAGTCACCGTAAGTGAATGAGACAGCTCTTGCAGAAATAGATTAATACAGTAAACTGATTAACCTTAAGCAAATGAGACAGTCCTTGTAGAAATAGATTAACATCGTAAACTGATTAACCTTAAGCAAATGATACAGTTCTTGCAGAAATAGAGTAACAGAGTAAACTGATTAACCTTCATTGAATGAGACAGTCCTTGCTGAAATAGATTAACACCGTAAACTGATTAACCTTCAGTGAATGGGACAGTCCTTGCAGAAATAGATTAACATCGTAAACTGATTAACCTTCAGTGAATGGGACAGTCCTTGCAGAAATAGATTAACATCGTAAACTGATTAACCTTCAGTGAATGGGACAACCCTTGCATAAATAGATTAACACCGTAAACTGATTACAGACATTAAGAGTAGGCAGTGGAGGTCAACATGACTGAATGAATAAGAGCGCTCGCTGTTAAATTCCTGTGTGCTGATGTCGAGGTAGCGGAACCAACCCCTACACAGGACAGTTGGACTAAAATGTTGACTTCTGGTCCTTAACTTGAGAACGTAAATTACAAGTACCTCAGAAGTCGGAGGGTCCGCCTCATGGAGAGGGACACCAGTAATAGAGAAAGCTAACCCACATGCAAACATCAGCTCAGTTCACTAGAAGTACCAGGACCACGCATGAGTTTTTCTTCTTCTTCTTCTAGTTCATCCGGAGTCTTTTTTCGGATGTGATTGCGTTGTGCTTGTTTACAGTGGAGCTGCGATACTGCGCCTTTAGACCGACACATCCGACTTCTGCGGGCGTTTGTTGACCGGGTTAACCTTCCCGGGGATTCGGACTTTCCACGTAATGGATTTGCTATCCAAGCAACGCTTGAGTCCAAGGCGAGTGGGCGAAGAACAAAGGAGGAGGGGGGGGGGGGTAGACAGGACATTTTTTGAAACGTTATGGAGTGATATAAAGTGACGTTATGTAGATATATAAAGTGACGTTAGGGAGAGATACTCAGAAACGTTACGGAGAGATATACAGGAAAGCTATGGAGAGACATATGGTGACGTTATGGAGAGATATAAAGTGACGTTATAGAGAGATATAATGTGTCGGTGTGGAGAGATATAAAATGACGTTATGGGGAGATGCAAAGTTAAAATTGTCAATTGGCAAACTTAATGGGAAGAAGAGCAAGATTAAGACAAAGAGATAAATGCCTGAAGGTTTGGTCACGTGGCACAATTGGGACAAAGACATAGACATGATATGAGAATCAGATGGTGAACTGTGACCGCGCACGTTTAATGATTTGGCACATTAAGATGATGACTCTCAGGATATTTCTGCATCACTTCATTTCAACTAATCTAATTTTCTACCTTGTACTCGTCCTGTTAAGTACCCTTGTCTCACACCCATATGCTACTACTGACACTGACACTGTCCGTATATTCTATAAGCATTCATTGCTTTGTGACTTTATTTGTTCCTTGTCATAATTGACATGAGCTAAATCAAACCTGTTATTGGTGGGAATAAAACAGAATGTTTTCATGTCAATTTAAAAAAAAAAAAAACGATTGTGTGCTAGGCAAGTTTCTTTCAGAAAATGTCTTCTTCTTTTGTCTCCCTTTACCGCCCATTGAGGAATATGCCCTTACCTAACCTCACGTTCATGTCCTCTCATGTTATTAATTTTTATTTTTAATTCTCTTCTCTGTGCGTTTTAAGTCCTGTTCTAGTTGTTTTACCCGGTGGATTCGAGACAACGGCCTTTATAGTTTAACTATTCTCCTGTTTTCTCAGTGTATGCCCTATCCACGCCATAGTCTTGTCTTCACCCATTGGGTCACTGGTATTTGTCCAGTTCTCTTCGCGAGCTCCGCAATAGTGATTCAGCTATCCCATTTTATTCCTTCTATTTTACGCAGGCATCAGTTAGTGAATGTCTGTGGTTTATTTGTAATTGTTTTCTCCGTGTTTATAATCCATGCAATGATACAGACTTAACGTTAGAATTGAACGTTTAGTCCAGAGGAAAGCATTTGGGAACCTCTGCTGGAAACGAGATACTTAGAACCCTCACTTACACGATGTACGTAGCGACTGTGCTGTGGTGACATTCCCCGGTGATTCGCTGGTTCAAGTGCTTCATGCCACTACACACCAGGATGAGAATCTCAACTGTATTTAAGGATCTAGGGTAGACATGAGTACATGCTGGCGTCCGAGGATACGCAGAATACGACACGTAGAAAACATCGGCTGCAATGGGGTTGTAAACACACATCAATGTCCGAGGAAAGGCCACGCGGACATATAATCAGATTACAACTGGTACAATATTAGCAATGGGACTCTACATTTGTTGTTTAAGATGCGGATGAAGCACGTATGGGATTGTCCCCAGTGATGTGATGTCGGTTCTTGACTCAACTCAATGTTAAGTGTTTCGACTATACATACAGCACATTAACATACGTGCAACGTAACATCTTTTTATGGAAGCGCATTCCATTCTATTCGTGTTTAAAGCCACGTTAATGTTCAAATTTTTAAATAGTTGTGTCCTAGTTATGCAGCCGTTGTCTTTGTCTTCCTGCTTATAATCACACATAGTGTAAACAAACTGAGCAAAGATTAAGTGTGTCATGACTCACACAAGATTACTCTGTACATGTGCGAGTTCAGCAAAAGTGAAGAGCTCCAACGCAACGTTGCACATGAAGGGGAAGTGAAATAACTGAATAAAAAGGATACTGCAGCTATCAGTTCTAACTTTAATAACCTCAATATTACACGCAAGGAATGAAGTAGTCAGAGACTCATTAGAGCAAACTCAATTAAAGTCATGTCTATACCACATGGGATTTGGGGCATATTTTGGGCATAAGCGCATACTTTTTAGACCAAACGGCTGATATATGATGTGGTCACTCTAACGACAAAACTAGAGGTAAATGTAGAACTACATGGAAAGATAACGTAACAATGGTATGCTTTACAAACTTAACATAATTACATGGAAAGATAACGTAACAATGGTATGCTTTACAAACTTAACATAATTACAAAGCCGTGGCTGTGTAGGTTTCAGGGAATTTACGTCATCATCATTACGTGACATGCTGATAAGCGTTGGTGGTCATGGTTCCCATCTCATACCATCATCAAAGTCTTCTATCCTGATCATATTATTCTCTCAATTATGCCATTCGGCTAAGCCATCCAGACTTGTATATCTCTGCCTTCCACTTTCTTTTCCCCCTCAATCTTGCCAGTCATCACTAAGATGCCAGTTTATTTCTCCTCATAGCGTACCCACAAAATGTTGACTGTCTACGTCTAATTTCTCGATTCAATTTGCCGTTTTCATTTGGTTCTGGTATAACTTGCTCATTTTTATTTCTGTCCGCCAATAGTATTCTTTCCATTTTTTTTCCTCAGAAACCCCATTTCCGCCGTCATTAGATGTTTCTCAGCATGTCTGCTTCTTGCCCATGTTGCTCATGCATATAACAGGCTCTCTATATGTCCTATATAACACTACAACGCTTTTTTACATTTCATTTTTTTTTTTTTGAGAAGGTAAAAAGTAGTAAGTAAAGGAACCTTGTACACGCTCCAGGTGTCTTGAGCATATGTTGTATAGACCAGTCGACACACGATGAGTCATATGTTGTATAGACTAGTCGAGACACGGTGGCTCATATGTCGTATAGACCAGTCGAGACACGGTGGGTCATGTGTTGTATAGACCAGTCGAGACACGGTGGGTCATATGTTGTATAGACCAGTCGACACACGGTGGGATCATATGTTGTATAGAGCCAGTCGAGACACGGTGGGTCATGTATTGTATAGACCAGTCGACACACGGTGGATCATATGTTGTATAGAGCAGTCGAGACACGGTGGGTCATATGTTGATAGACCAGTCTACACACGGTGGATTATATGTTGTATAGACCAGTCGAGACAAGGTGGGTCATGTGTTGTATAGACCAGTCGAGACACGGTGGGTCATGTATTGTATAGACCAGTCGAGACACGGTGGGTCATATGTTGATAGACCAGTCTACACACGGTGGATTATATGTTGTATAGACCAGTCGAGACAAGGTGGGTCATGTGTTGTATAGACCAGTCGAGACACGGTGGGTCATGTATTGTATAGACCAGTCGAGACACGGTGGGTCATATGTTTTATAGACCAGTCGACACACGGTGGGTCATATGTTGTATAGACCAGTCGAGACACGGTGGGTCATGTATTGTATAGACCAGTCGACACACGGTGGATCATATGTTGTATAGAGCAGTCGAGACACGGTGGGTCATGTATTGTATAGACCAGTCGAGACACGGTGGGTCATATGTTGATAGACCAGTCTACACACGGTGGGTTATATGTTGTATAGACCAGTCGAGACAAGGTGGGTCATATTTTGTATAGACCAGTCGACACACGGTGGGTCATATGTTGATAGACCAGTCTACACACGGTGGGTTATATGTTGTATAGACCAGTCTACACACGGTGGATTATATGTTGTATAGACCAGTCTACACACGGTGGGTCATATGTTGTATAGACCAGTCGAGACACGGTGGGTTATATGTTGTATAGACCAGTCGAGACACGGTGGGTCATGTATTGTATAGACCAGTCGACACACGGTGGGTCATATGTTGATAGACCAGTCTACACACGGTGGGTCATATGTTGATAGACCAGTCTACACACGGTGGGTCATGTATTGTATAGACCAGTCTACACACGGTGGGTTATATGTTGTATAGACCAGTCGAGACACGGTGGGTCATGTATTGTATAGACCAGTCGACACACGGTGGGTCATATGTTGATAGACCAGTCTACACACGGTGGGTCATATGTTGTATAGACCAGTCGAGACACGGTGGGTCATGTATTGTATAGACCAGTCGACACACGGTGGATCATATGTTGTATAGAGCAGTCGAGACACGGTGGGTCATGTATTGTATAGACCAGTCGAGACACGGTGGGTCATATGTTGATAGACCAGTCTACACACGGTGGGTTATATGTTGTATAGACCAGTCGAGACACGGTGGGTCATGTATTGTATAGACCAGTCGAGACACGGTGGGTCATATGTTTTATAGACCAGTCGACACACGGTGGGTCATATGTTGTATAGACCAGTCGAGACACGGTGGGTCATGTATTGTATAGACCAGTCGACACACGGTGGATCATATGTTGTATAGAGCAGTCGAGACACGGTGGGTCATGTATTGTATAGACCAGTCGAGACACGGTGGGTCATATGTTGATAGACCAGTCTACACACGGTGGGTTATATGTTGTATAGACCAGTCGAGACAAGGTGGGTCATATTTTGTATAGACCAGTCGACACACGGTGGGTCATATGTTGTATAGAGCAGTCGAGACATGGTGGGTCATGTGGTCAGTATCACACCGACTGCCTTTACTTCCCAAGACATTTCCAAGTACTCATTTTACTTTGGATCGACCTGAGAGCCCAGGATAGTTTTAAAGTTCCGCCCAGATGCTGATCGAACCCATTACCACAGTGTCGGCATGAGAGCGTACAGTAGCTACAATATATCAAATAATGTACGTTGAGATCCTGCAGAAAAACAACAAGTAATCTCTATATTAGCCCCAGCTTGTTCG
Source organism: Cepaea nemoralis (assembly GCA_014155875.1). Lineage (NCBI taxonomy): Eukaryota > Metazoa > Mollusca > Gastropoda > Stylommatophora > Helicidae > Cepaea > Cepaea nemoralis. The sequence continues at coordinate 311,425 of JACEFZ010000856.1, forward strand.
TTTCTTAGTTGTTTGCTAATGTGATCTGTTAATCTCTGCAAAATGATCCGGCTTAAAAAGGAGTATTTTACTGGAAAATGACAATAACATTACTATTCCTGTATAATTGTCGCACACCTATAGATCCCCATGTTTTTACAGCTGCACCATATATCCTTCTCTCCATTCTGCTGGTATTTTATATTTATTTATTTTTCGTAAAACAATAATATGTGCAGTAATTCACATGAGATGTTTACATTACATTAAATAGCTGTTGCTGTGATATCATCTAGACCTGTGGTCACCAAACTTTTCCACGGCGAGGCGGATAACTGACAAAATGACGAGCGCGGGCCGCATACTCATTCTGTACAATACTTGCGCCGGTCTCCGTTACTAAGGTCTTATGGACGTGGTTCGTAATCCCGTATACTCGCATTCGAAACACATCTGCGCGCGATTTGGCAGCAGACCGCGTTGCACTGGTTTTTACGCTATGGTATGGGTGCCGGTCGTTCAGAAAGCAATGGCAAACTACTGAACGTAAACTTGCCACGACATCAACAACAGCAAAAAATGCTGGTGTTGAATGCAAACGTCCTGTAAAGGATATTGCAGCTAACTTTAACAATACTTGCAAGCCAAAACGAACATAGAAGAAATACTCCGCGTCATAACTCCGCGAGTCTTGCTCCTGTCGTAAGTTCGAGCCATGTTTCGAGACGTTGCGTTGAGAGTATACTAACTCAGTGTCAGAAGCTACAGGAAACATACAAACATGCTCTTGTACCCCACCTTCAGTTTTCGAAGATAAGATAAATAACTTCGTTGTCACGACAATATCTTCTGATAGTGGCAACAAGGAATCCATTGTGATAGCTATACATTAACAATGGGACATCACTGACAGTCCGAGATGTTTATACTTTTCACGATGAAGTCCCCTGATTTAATTTCAACCGAATCTTGCTTTCAGACATTTTTGGTTTCCTTCGGCGAGTCAAATCCCCTGAGATGCGTGCTGGGCGGATATTGTTTTCGTATGTTAGTGGTGACGTATTCCCTTGAGAGTGCACTTTATGTCTGACGCGATTCCAGGACACAGTACCGACTTGCATTTAAAAGTTACAGCGAGTGAAATCGACTCTCATTTTCAGCGAGCATGCATCTGGAAATTACTACAGGAATGTCACAGATGTAAACAGAAGCGTCATTAGATGAAAATACAATGTTCGCAAGAATAAAATAACAGCAATGAAGTAATATCACCTCATTTGAATCAATCAATCAAACGCCATCTCCAGAATAAAAATTGCTGCAATGAATCGCCAATACTGCCCCCCCCCCCCCCAACTTTGTTTTTGTAGTACACACTGATAAATTACTGTTCGGTCATCCCGTGAGTTGACTGTTTGTATCGTTGGCTATCTATTGCTCGCCTGCTTCTGAACTTTACTTACTGCACTTGGGAGTCATATGGTTCAATGGGAACAGAATACTGACTATTTTCTTTTTTTAATTTGTTTGTTTCTTTTCGTTGTTTTTGCAGTTTCTTAAAATAACATTTGTATTCTTAAGCTAAGCGTGTTGCGGGAAATTGTCAGATATTGATGTGCATTCATAGAAGACGGGAGAAATATGTGAATCCATATGATATCTCAACGATGAGACATGTTAAATGTATACTTTGCAATGGCTGGGTATAAATTGTGTCCACGTCACATAGTTGTGAGTTCCAATGGGTGGCTGGCCTGGCTAATGAACACGCCATGTGTATGGGTGTCTAGTTGTCCGTGACGGCATGAATGACCAAGGAGAGTTGCAAGCGCAGTTTGGAAGCGGACAGTTTCGTGTTGATTTTGAACGCTGTTATAAGAATCGATTGTTCAGAACGCAAAGGCAAAAACTCAATAAACGTGCCTAGTAAATGAAAAACAGCCAAAAATGGTGGGGTTGATTGCGACATCCTGTAAAGAACATCCGACAAATATTTACCTAGCTGGCCGTGAGTCGAGGTACATTCTCTCCTTAAGCCAAGCGCCATGGACATTGAGGGCAGGCAGGTTCGACTTCTGTGAACACATTAGCTGTCTGTGTTTACATTTTCTAGTGTCAAAGTGCTGGCTTCGTGGCGAAAGGGTAACAGACGCAGTTCGTGATCCCGTATACCCGAGTTCAAAACACACCTGCGGGCGATTTGGCAGCAGACAGCCTTGCGTTGGTTTTTTACGAAATGGTATGGGTGTCGATTGTTCAGAAAGCAATGGCAAACTACTGAACGTAAACTCGCCAAGAGATCACAACAGCAAATAATGCTGGTGCTGACTGCAACGTCCTGTAAAGAATATGCAATTGACTGTTAACTAATATGAAAGTATTAGAAGACATTTAGAAGAGAAAAATCGCCAACAGAGGGAAAAACTTCAACAATATTAGATACACAGATTTTACTTTCTGAAAGTATTAGAAGACATTTAGAAGAGAAAAGTTGCCAACAGAGGACAAAACATCAACAATATTAAACATACAGATTTTACATTACTGACTGCAGACAATGACAAGGATCTGCAGCATTTGGTGGATGAGGTTACTATACACATGAAGCAGCTGGGGTTAGAACAAACTTGTCAGACAAACCACACTTTAGCACCCAACTAGCAAAATTGACGGGAAAAGACAAAGGGGAATGCAACAAGATAAATAATTGGATGTCTTGCCCTGATGGTATATTACTCCGGTGATCGTGTGAGATAACGAACCATGTCCACTCGTGACTACGGAATACCACATGAACTAATGGAAGCAGCAGGAGAAGTAGGAACAGCATGGCTACATAAACTATTTCACAAATACTGTTCTTCTCTTGTATCATCATAAAAGTCTGTCGTATAATCTGACCACGCATGTAGTATCTGATCTTTCATCTATTATGATTTTGTCATCTTTGGTTTTATTCAGCCCGTTGATGTGTGTTTTCTTTTGTTAGTGATATCATTAATTCTTTTGTGCATAAATTTGGTATTCCGGGTGCTATATTGGTTTTCAAGTTCCCTGCAATTTTCCTCAAACCATGTTTTTTTTGCCTCTTTGCATAGTTTCCTAATTGTCCTGTGAATCTTTTCATATTTTTCATGGTTATGTTGGATATTTCTTCTTATTTCCATAAGTTTTAAGATGTCTTCCGTCATCCATTTCTTGCGTCCCATCATGTTTAATTTTGGAATTGTTGTTTCTGCAGCTTGGTTGGCTGATTTCTTTAATATTTGCCACTGGTCGCTGACATCTTGAAATAATATTTACATATCGGACAATGCATCAAATCTGTTATTTACCTCTACGTTGAATTTATCTTTTATCTTCTCACTCTTCAGTGCCCGTAGATCAAATTTTGTGTTTCTTGATGTATATTTGACTTTCTTTAATGTTATATGTATATTCATCTTATCCCATCTCATCATGTTCCTCTTGTTCCTTGCGGTGTCGAGGTGAAGTATAAACAGCGGGAGAGTGCCCGCTATGAACTTCATGTATCAATATTCCCATGGACTCTGCTATTCCCTGCGTCCATCGTTCATGTGGTCGGATTCTTCCTCTGCTTCCCTCTTATCTGTACATCATTGCTCGTTGTAGTATACTGTTAGTTGGTAACCTAGTTGCATGGCCAAACCATTTGATATATGTATATTGCTTATGATTAATCTACGGTCGGTGTAGCAGTCTGCGCTTGGTATAGTTTTTGCTACTTTTACGGCATTTCGAAATCTTCTGTTGATGAGAATGTAATCAGTCTGATTTCCGATCTTATGAACATGACTTCTCCATGTCAATAATCTCCTAGGGTGATATTGATACCAAGTTTTTCCAATAATCATATCATGCTCTTTTGCCCACTTTACAAGTCTGCAGCCTCTTTCACTCTGCTCTCCTAGTCCATACTTGCCTGTATGCATCCGTCCTGTTGATTTCCAACTTTTCCATTCAAGTCACCCATTATGGCATTCTCTAAATCATTATAAAAATGCATCGATGCCCTCATTACTGCTGTCTACTTTTGGTGCATGCTTGCTTGCTTGCTTGTGTTCGTTGGCTTGAGCTCCAACGCAAAGTCCTGTATGTCGGATGAAGGCATGCTGTTGTCCAACATCAGGACCTGAGGTTTGCGTGAGTATCCGTTGTCACATGTCTGGCTTATTGGTGTGCAGACTGGTGGTTCCTCGCCATACAGACAGACACTCTCCGACTTCGGAGGAATCGGCGATCCTATTGACTTCAGCCAGGACCCCGAAGGGACCTGTTGCCCAGGACGCTCGGCGAGGACGCGTCAATAGGTCTTGGCCAGTATATAACCCGGCCCTGGTGCCTTGGAAACACCTCTGCGTCCCCTTTTGGTGCATGAACTTGTATGACGTTGACATCAAAAAGTCTTCCACTTAACTTCACTAGTAACACTCTGTCTGATACAGAAAATACGCTCTCAAATTTGCGCACCAGTTTTACCCACGTATTTGTGTAGTCTATGAGGAGTGGAAATTGTATCTTTTCACACATCTACACCGTGCCGCGTTTCAAAGAAAGCCTTCAATGGGGGATTGGAGCAATCTAAGAAATTAATGAGCAGGTTAGTTTGTTCCTCAAGATATCATCCTCATTGCACATCTAACTAGTAATCCATCAGTTCTCAGGTCTCTTCAGAATCTCCCTCAGCGTGAAGCGTCTGACTACACCATGTGTACATTTCTTTGTTGAACAGGGGTCGACCAGCACGATTATTCTTCTTTGGTTCCCCGCAAGGCTTTCTTGTCTAGTTACGCCCCGTTTGACTGGATGTTATTGCAGTCTGGTCAAAGTTACAGAATTGCATCCATCGTTTCAGTCAATTGCTCGTCTTGTTTCCCTTGGGAGGCGGGGTGTCAGGATTTAAGCCTGGTCTATTGTTCGTCCACTCCTCCACAACAACCGAGTCCGCCAGCCTATCCGCTCTTTCTTTTTTCTTTCTTATAGCATCAGTGTCCCAGCAAGACAATGACTAACGAGTACAGATTGATACCTCACGGATAACAGTCCGATGCGTATCGTATGACTGTATTTGTGATTTGATTTGTGTGTGTTTAATATACATTGGTGAAACGTAGTAGGTTCTTGTGAATGTTGGACAAGTAGCTTCTCCAATGAATTTGGACAACATGTATTTTTCGTATACTCTCTCTCTCTCTCTCTCTCTCTCTCTCTCTCTCTCTCTCTCTCTCTCTCTCTCTCTCTCTCTCTCTCTCTCTCTCTCTCTCTCTCTCTCTCTCTAGTGTAGTTGGATAGTGTATGCTCCCTTTTAAGGCCCATTTTAATTTTCTGTCATTGCTGGTTAGCTGGACTGAAAATGCAGATGAGGAAGAGAAGACAGAAGGTAACAGATAGACTGGCAAGTTGATAATCGGCAAGACAAATGATCAATGTTAGCAATTGATTATGTGGTTGTTTCGGGATTTGAAATTTAAATATTGAGCACAACCCACTACTGGCAACGCCGATCGCATTCTGGTATGAACCTAAGGCCTATCCACGTCAATATGGAAACACTATACTCGAGTTTCGCCCTCATTTAAGCTCGTCAGTAGTGCATATCCCTGACCGGATCCGGAAACAGTCCCGGATCACGCGTGTGAAGCGGGTGTGTAACCACGCGGCACACACTGGACACACCAAATTATCACAACAGAACATCACAACGCTACCCATCGTAGGCTATGCTCAAGATTGCCCAATCGCCGCGACCGACGTCCGTCAATCGATGGGACCCGAACGATCAGGACTTCTCACTGGCAAGGAACACCAGGCCTCCTAAATCCAGTGAGCAATAATCAATTCATTATGTGGTTGTTTCGGGATTTGAAATTTAAATATTGAGCACAACCCACTACTGGCAACGCCGATCGCATTCTGGTATGAACCTAAGGCCTATCCACGTCAATATGGAAGCACTATACTCGAGTTTCGCCCTCATTTGAGCTCGTCAATAGTGCATATCCCTGACCGGATCCGGAAACAGTCCCGGATCACGCGTGTGAAGCGGGTGTGTAACCACGCGGGACACAGTAGTGGGTTGTGCTCAATATTTAATATTCACTGCTCCACAATGAAGATTGGCTGCAATGGATCTCCACCACTGTCTTTCTTCCACCTCGATTGTGCATTTTATTTTTCAGACTGCTTTCCGTCCATCTCTTAATGTTATCTTCCCACTGGTATCGTTGTCTATCTCTTAGTCGCTTGCATTCGACCTTACCCTCCAGTATGGTTTTCATAAGAGTGTTATGTCTTTTGACGTAGCCGAAATATTTCACTTGCCTATTTATTTTATATTTCTTCTACTAACATTATTTTCATTCAATATGGTTTATTAAAGAATAGCGTTTATTTTAATGTGGTCAAACTATTTACTATTTATAATTAAGATACCACTACAAATAATTAAGATCATCATCACCAAGTACCCTGCCAGCAGCTGGCGTAGGCGTTCATGACTCTTCACAGATCTCGATCCTTTGCTTTCTGGATAATCAAGATGCATTAACAAATTATAGTTAGGATACGATAACAAATAATTAGGATACCATAACAAATAATTATAATACCATAACAAGTATAGCTTTCAAATACTCAAGTTCAAGTCTGGTGACAATGCAGATAATACGCTGCTCTTGTTATAAAGTTAGCTGTATGTATTTTGCAAGACGTCGTAGACAAGCCCAGCATTGTTTGGCTGTTTGTGATTTTCTAGGCAATCTGTTCTTGGATCCACGTCTTTAATCTGATTGTTGGTTCTCTTGTTTATATTATGTTTTACTTCACATATACTTGCTCATCAAACGTGAAAACAAGCTGTGTATTTTCTTATTTAGGTGGCGATTCGGTGAATCAAAAACCAAATGTGGAGTAATTTAAAAGAATTGTAAACGGCAAAGTTGCGGGGCAAGGAGAAAAACAACAACTATACAGTGCAATTAAACTTCCTGTTTATTTTCCTGCAACTGATAATCGAAAGATGGATTAAATAATCAAACATTATAATCATAAAAATGTGAAAAAATATTATGTTGCACATGAAGAGCTGCACTAGGAAAGGTGTAACAAGGTACTAGCACATATCTATCTCATGGTGTAATATTCGGACAATATCGCACCATGGGCTGACCAGCGTTACCTTTAACGTGTCGTCAGAGCTCACTGTCTTAAGAAGTTCATGCAAAACATGCCAGAGTCACACTATGCTGGCTGCTGAAAAGGTGCACAAAGGTAGAGATAAGAAATCGAAAGGCGCGGATCTTGCAAAGTCTGATCCATTTGCGCCGTTAAATGACCATCTATTCAAAGACAGACTTAATCGCTTCAAGAAGGCAACCGGTCAAGCTTTGTCTGGTCCGAGTGTGAAGGAAGCCAAAACAAAAGCAACTTCACGTAACAAAAGTAATTTGCCTGAACACTGTAACATTCAACGGAAGTTCACATGCAACAGTAACATTCCAAGAGCGTATAAAGACACTCGTAATGATGACGCAGCTGGAGATGGTGTTCGTGGCACTGTTTACACCTGTAACGAGGCTGCAGAATTCAGACGTCTGCAGGCTAGCCATCACAGGCAACGTCTGCTGGCCACGCTAGCTTATGCCGAGCAAGAGAGGAAAGAAGCAGAGAGCGGATACAGACTGTCCAGTAATGGGGTGCTTGTATTCACAAGGAAACCTGATATCTACGAAAACTTTAGATTTTTTCTATCCAGGCACAGAAGATGGAAACACAGGTGTGGTTCTAGATTCAAATGATTCTGCAGATGAATACGAAAGTAACGCAATCCATGAAGAAGATGAACAAGATGACGAAAACGAGGACTTTAACATCGATTCCAACAAAAATCCTACTGAAGCCAGCCTAGACACTCATTACGAAGAAGCATATTTGAAAACCGATAAATGTAATCTCTGTTCTCGGAATACAAGTAACAGATTACCTAAAGAACATGAAAGTAATGCTGAAGAGTACAGCCAAGATAGTTCAGGCAGTCATTTGAAAGCTTACTACATTTTTGATTCGGCTGATATGGAATGTTACGATCATTGTCTGGAGACAACTAATTTTAATACTAATGATTACATTGACAACTATAAAGTGCAAGGAAATCGACTTCAGCAATTAACTACGGATAACAATCAAAATTTGAGAATCACAAAAGAAGACACTGAGAAAGTGAGAAACACTCAAGAAAATACTGAGAAAGCGATATATGTACCAGATCTAGTCACTTTTGAAGAAAAATGTAAACACTGGCGCTTCCCAAAACGAGAATACAAAGGCTAATACAAATGATTGGCTAGAAAGTACACAAGGACGAAGAGAACCTGTTGGGAGGCAACAAGACACGAGACAAGCAAATGAGTCACTGGAAGATACAGACAATCAAGACAATGCATACATATTACAAAGCGAAAATATGCGATCAATCGCTCCGTCACAAGAGAGTGAGACAAATAAGAAAGTCGCACGTATGTTAGAATGTCAAGACAAGGTATTCATATCAGAATCCCCGAAAACTGAAGACAATAAAGAAGGCACATTTTTTCAGGGCATCAAAACACAAGATCAAGTACAGAATCACTAGAATATGAAGAAAGTACAAAAGGCACATTGGTATTAGAGCTTCAAGACAGGAAGTCAGTAATGGAGGCATTAGAATGTCAAGAATATTCAGAAGTGGCTTGTGTATGGAACGGTCAACCTGATGTAGCAAATAACACAGAACTGCACACAGTTCATCAAGAAATGAAATGTGCATTCGAATCGCAGGAGATTTTTAAGGTAAATCAGGAATTAGAATCTGGCTCATTATCAGAAATTTATGTTAGCGACAACCATAAAATACGCTGTGACAGAGAGTCACGAGAAGTTTGTGACGAATGCCTAGAAATGAGATTGACACTTTGAATTACTAGTTGATGCTAAAAACAAACAAGATATGGAATCTATGTTATTATCACAGGGCAGTGTTGCGGAAAACGTAATAACGGTAAACGGTTTACTGTCACAAGATGATTTTAAAGAACATCAAGAAGCAAAATGTAGCTCAGCTGTACAAGTACACACTGTCCACAGCCTAGAAGTAATGTGTAGCTCAGATGTACAAGAAGACTCGTTCGGCAACCCGAAAGTGAAGTGTCAAGAAGCCAAGTGTGGCTCAGGTGTACAAGATGACGGTGCAGGCAACCCGGAAGTGAGGTGTGAAGACGCCAAATACAGCTCAGATGTACAAGCAGACACTTTCGGCAACCCGGAAGTGAAGTGTCAAGAAGCCAAATATAGCTCAGATGTACAAGCAGGCATTTTCGACAACCCGGAAGTGAAGTGTCAAGAAGCCAAATATATCTCAGATGTACAAGCAGACACTTTCGGCAACCCAAAAGTGAAGTGTCAAGAAGGAAAATGTAGCTCAGATTTACAAGAAAATAATGCAGTCGACCCGGAAGCCGTGTGTCTTTTAGAAACTTGTGAGAACGTTACCGGGGACAACAACACAGTAACAAATATTATTAGAATGAAGTGCATGTTAATGCCACATGATGATGGTGGTGAACACCGAAGAGTTGAGTGTTTTTCAGGGAAACATGGAGGTTTCGAAGATAACGAAGATGGCCTACCACCCGTTCATGGTATTCAAAACTGTTTGGAGGTGTATCAGAATGTAGAATGCACTTCACTGCCGTTAAAGAAAGTCGAAGAAAAACAGAAAGAAGCACATCACAAGAAAGGCAAGCAGGAAACAGAACACCCACTACACGAAGATATGGAGCTAAATGACGATAAGAAAATGTGGGGTGAGCATGAACAGGTGAAACATGAGAAACCAGAATATTCAGCAGATCGAAGCAAAAATATCCATAGGACTCACGAAGCAAACTTTTTGCAAAAGAATGTAATAGTTGATGATGCTATGAACGTGGTCAGTTGTGAGCAAGAGCGAAACATAGAAACAGAAGAATGCTGCGACGATGAAGATGCTTCACGTGTTTCCAGTAACGATGAATATGACAGTGTTTTCGAAGATAATAATACAAGTGAAAGAGATCTAGCTCACCAGCTGGTATTTTTCAAGGAGACTGGAGACAGAACATACACATCACCTTACAGTAAATTTCAACAGTGCCATGAAGATCTAGTGAAGCGTTTAGTCAATCATAGTCCTGATTCGTTGGAATATGATAACCAAGAAAGTTACAATGAATGTGACCACGAATACAATGAACAGACTGAGGAAGACACTGAAGAGGACGACTGTTATGATGTCCAGCCAGGAGGGTTAGCTACACTAATGTCTGTAGGTAACGTAGACGGGCGAGATATTGTTCCTTCGGATAAGGTTCAGAAAGAGAATAAGCATGTTACAGTTCAATCAAATCAATTCGTTGAACCTCTCGACTGCTCCTTTCGAAAACACACTAGAAGATCAGTTTGATGTTAAGAGTGTCTATGTTCGTCATAATGCAATGGTACCTTCTGACGATCACAAGATCTCTAGCGTTGTAGAGGACCACGAAGTTAACGCAGAGCAAGATATGTATATTTACACGATTAGTAACGACGGCAATAATGATCACATGCAAGGGGATATCTCAAAAGAATTAGGCGAGAGAACTGCGCTAACTGATAGTTCAAACACATGCCACTCCAAGGAAACTTTAAAACACCAAGTAATAAATAAACACCAGTCTCAAGTCAGGTCAGTACCAACAGGTACTGTATCAGACACCTCTGTTGTCCACGGTGATATTCATGTATCAGACACCTCTGTTGTCCACGGTGATATTCAGAGAAGCGCTGCTGTTTACCATGTAGAAAATATTCTTCATTCTTGTAAAGTAGAAAACAAACATCAGTCTGACCTAAGAGAACAAGAGGATAACTGTATTGATAACAAGGACATGGTTAATCTTGGGTTTGTTGAATTGAAAAAGGGAGAAAATAATGATCAAGTAGAGATTGAAAAGAACTGTACTGCTATCAGTTTACCCAATGATGTTAAAATTAACGATTGTCTAAACAGCAGAACGAGTCAGAGCTCAGGAAATAGTGCAAGCATTGTTGGTGAAGCTTCTAGTGACAACAACTCCCCTCCGTGCTCAACGTGCGACTCTAGGAATGAATCTATTAAACAAAACTTAAGTCAAACTTCTAGTCGATCTGATTGCAACTCAAGAAACAATTCACATCCTATTTCAGACATCAGTAACAAGCACGAAACGGATGTAAGAATCACGCCTACTTGTAATCACAAAACTAACCCCAGTGATACAGATTCCCTGTTGTGTGATTCATCGTGTGATCATACGCACGGCGGTATGTCTGCGGTACAACGTTCCAAAGAAACTTTTGCCAAGTCATCTGATCGGTATGAATTGCTCTGTAATTCTATGCATGTCTCAGAATCGCACATTTCAGTGACTGCATATCCTGTGGATTTAGTAAATATAGGCCGAACATATCTAAACTATACTGGGTCTTTTCCACACGACAATGAATATAATCTTGAATATGACAGCGATTATAACAAACATTATAATGACATGTTGAAACAGGAGACTGTTGATCTCCAAGATGGTGCTGCCAACAAAATCCCAAATGAGACACTTTATGAGAAGGCATCCATGACTGAACTTACAACAGCACAAGAACAATGGCATGCGTGCATAAACCACACGAACAACCTAGAGCAAACTAGCTTGGATAGTAACATCATAAACAACATCAACAACCCAGAACACACTCACTTGGGTAGTAATATCATTAACTACATCAACGACCCAGAAAAGACCTACTTGAGTACTAACATTGCTTCCTTCAGCTCTCTTAAAGATAATAACCATCAACAGAATGTGGAAAACGTGGCCCTGAAAGAAATTCCCCAGTCTCAAGTCAACGCGATTTGTAGCAGCTCCTCGACTGTTAGTAAAACTGTAACAGAATCATTCACAGAGCTTGACTTCAGCTGTAGTAGTGATTGTGTGGTGGCATCTGATCGAACTTTTAATGAAGACATGAAGGTATTTGACTGTGTGAACTCAACAGACAACACCGCACTGTGTTTAGCACCGAAGAACGTCGCCATTGAAGGAGTTAATCAAATAAATACTGCCGTCATGTTTAACACAGACTTGAACGAACAAAAGGTTAGTGAACACAATAAGACACAAGCACCATGTCATATTTCAGACGTAGTTAACATTACAATAAACGGTATTTCTACCTCAAGACTTTGCTCAGAGCAAGTGTTTATTAATCCTGCAGTTTATGCACAGGCAACATGCGACAATGGCATTTACAAGGATGGGATGTCCACCATCCCCAAGCGTGGTTGTCACAGTTCAGAGATGAGACAAGATCAGGAAGATGCCCTTCTTGACAACGAAAATACCGATGATGACATTTCTGTAGATGACATTGACTTATTGCACCAACGACTGGAGAGTGCGCATCCTATTGCAGCTTCTGGGGACTTCACGACAACAAAGTCAACCAATAACCAGGAGACTGACAAAAGAGTAAACGAGCTTTTGGGTGTCCAAAGAAAGACTTGTGAAACTATGATGAAAAACGTTCTGCTTAGAGCAGAAAAGAGCAAGAAACTGGAAAACACTAGCAAGACAATCCCAAGGGTACATGCCGAAAAGAAGGATCAGTGTCCATTGTTTTGCATGGTCACGGGCTCAAAGATAGAGGCAATTAGCAAGCAAGCGCCCAGTAAAACAGCAAACAGATCAGACACACACAACACGTTTAGAGGGCGAAAGCCAATGCAACAAACACAAAAACCGTTAGTAAGACTCAATGGCAGCAGAGAAAACTGCCGGACGATGCAGAATTCATCAAATGTAAACCAATTGCATGAGAACTTGAACAGAAGACACCCCTCAAAGAAATTTGAAAGAATAGGTTCAAAACATGCCACTGAAATCTCACAGTCGACAAATGATGTTAACGTGAAGCAAGAGAAAAGTAAATCCATGAAAAAGTTACATCAGTGTAACCGTAAACGAAGCATGAGAAATTTAACGACTGGTCAAACTATAAAGAAATCAATGTTGGAAGCAGAAAACAATGAAAAACAATCATTAATAACAACACCTGGAAATCAAGAAAATGATCTCCAATATTCAGGAAAATACAATAATCAACTACCAGACAGTAAAATACCACGCCGTGTAAAAACAGGTACATTTTCAGGAACCAATCACAGACGAGGAAACAAAAATGCAAATTATTCAGAAATACATGATAACGTCGCGCAGCCAGGTATTGGGGCATCTGATATGCGTCAGTCTCTGTCCCAGCAATTGCATTGTGCATCTATAGATCACGAAAACAATTTTCTCTATACCAACAGTGATCATGATGAGCTAATTTTTACAGACGATCAAAGTGTCTGTCGAGGCACCTTGGATCTGGGTACAAGAGCAAGAGGAATCAACTGCACAGAAACAAGGCACATTTTGTTGGTAGATAACCAAGACTTTCTAACACAACCTTGTGATGCCGAAAATAAACTAAATCAAGACCATACAGCCGAACAATATTTATATCAAACAAACGCGTTTGGGGAAAAGTCAGCAGATTATTATGTCGACAACGATAGTGTCATGTCTGCTGATGCAAATAAGGAAGTTCTGACACATAGTCTAACCAACCATGTTTCAGTTAACAATAGTCACCAGCTTCTGCGGGAACAATTTTGTTGCCGCCGCAGTCGCAACCTGAAATATGTCCCCAACCAGGACGGCACAAACCAACCACAGCAATCATTCTGTGAAACAGACAGATCTGTTTCTGTCAATCACAGTTCTATAACCCAACCACATCAAATAAAATGTGAAACGGACAGACCAGTTTCTGTCAAGCAAAGTTCCAATATCCTACCACAACAAATACCATATGAAACAGACAGATCAGAGTATGTTAAACAATGTTGCATGACCCAACCACATCAAATATTAAGTGAAACAGACAGATCAGGGTCAGTCAAGCAAAGTTCAAAAACTATCACAAACCCCATCAGAAATGAACAAATAACCAATTTATCTATACATTCACCTTGCTGTTCACATATCAAACAAATAGATTGCCACGACAAGCAGTTTAAACATCCTGTTAAAGACAAACAACTGTTGTGGGACATTTCTGAGCATAAAGAATGCTCATCTGTTGGACTCCATCTTGTGGGTAACAATCAAGGTCTATGTTGGAACAATCAAATTAATCAACTACCGTCGATGCCAGTTAAAGGCGAAACTGTTGAAAATCTGGCTAACGGTACATCAACGACTGATGGCGCCCGCGAACAATCGTCTACAGCTATGAAAGGAAACGTCTCTCTTTTCATAAGCAATGATGTGAGCACCATTTTGAATAATACTGATGCTTCATGGGACAACGCAAGATGCGGCGGTAAACCTATAGATGATGTAAGCTACCGTAAGAATATAATTACTGCCTTTTCTAGGGAACAACTTGGAGAATGTGTCAACAATCATGACATGCATGAAGTCAACACAGACGGATTGGTAAACTCTGATAAAGTCAGTAACATGCGTGTATCCAAAACACCTGCTTCTGAGACAGTCACATTCAGAAACATGGTCAAAAACTTGATGAATCAAGATGAAGAATTCCTATCAGACGATGATGTGTCAGTATTTATTAATGACGGGCGAAAACGAAACAATCTTGTACTCCCAATGTCTCCGTTAGGAAGCTATATAAGCAGATGTGAACAGGAGAGACCACCTACAATTATCGATCGCGATCCTCATAAAGATAACACATCCCACAGGGACTTTACGGATGATTATTTCCAGAAATCACCATGCATCGAAGCAGTTACATGTTCTGGAGAAATAAACAAACCAACGTATGCGGAACTAAAGGCAAGGGCGCTAGCTAAGGCCCTGCCTGTTCTCAGTAGCTTAAAATTACAATCTAGAAAGTGTATACAGATTGAGACGATAGCCAATCATTTGTCATGTGACAATGTTGTAGAAAGAACTGTGTTAGAGTCACCACTAATACAGGGCAATGTAAAAGCCATATCCCTAATATATAACTCCGACACTGGAGCAGTGATTGCTAACGACTATTTTGAGGAAGCAGATATGAGCAATTGTGGAAAGTTCACTAAGAACGAAACTTATTATAATTCCTTTACTGGTGTTAATATTAACAATTCGAAATCTGACCAATGCATAGATCGAGACAATGATAGCGCTGGAGGAGGTCAAAATAATAGTGGAGAGAATTCAATTATTTGTGACATAGATCAGATGAATTTAGAGCAGAAAGCTACACCAGCCGTAATAACTAAGGATCAAACAAAGGTACACCGGCGGTCAAATGTATGGGAAAGGCCCGTACACCGAAAGTGCAGAATCCCAGTAAGACAAAGCCAAAGACCGTGTGTGTTGCCAGAAGAAGTTGAAATCCCGTACGATAAACATGTGAAACAGCCAAGAAATATTTTAATGGTTCTGAAGAGTAAAAACAAAAGTAAGGGCGATGTAGCCGCAGCGTTGTCTTTAGTGCAACCCGCAGATTCAAATATATCCAGCGCGACAGATACTAAACATACCTCGAAGTTACCGAAATATGTACAAGTCTTCACTAAAGGTCGCAACGTTGTCGTTGAAGTGTGCGCAGACGCCTCGTCCACGGCGGATTCTGTGTCAAACAGAGAGCAGGTTAGGGCGCCTTTAGCTGAGAGAATAAAGAAATACCAGCAGCGACGGCCGAGAAATATATTTGCTGGCAGGAATCGTGCACGAGAAGACACCACATTGGAGAGTGCTTCAAGGCGATTGAAGAAGACTTCAGTTGACATTTCATCATGTTCAGAGGTATCATCAATCGTCTCAAATTCACACGTACAAACTTGCGAGCAAGCCAGTAAGTATGTTAACCACGAGCAAGCCAATAAGTGTGTCAATCATGAGCAAGCCAGTAAATCTGTCAGTCGTGAGCTAGCCAATAAGTGTGTCAATCATGATCAACATGAGCAAGCCAATAAGTGTGTCAATCATGAGCAAGCCAGTAAGTATGCTAATCACGAGCAAACCATTCGTGAGCAAGCCAATAGGCGTGTTAATCATGAGCAAGGCAGTAAATCTGACAATCATGAGCAAGCCAGTAAGTGTGTCGATCCATGTATTAAGATAGACAAAGCAATAGAGAGTGATACGTCAACACCTCGATCCTCCAAGACGTTCAACGTTTCAAATGACGAGGAAACAAACAGCAAAGAAAAGCTGCCAATGAAAGAACATGCAGTATCTCAAGATGACGTGGCAATACAAACTAGCGACAACACGTTGGCATCGGCAGTGACTGTAGAGATCACACACTTAACAGTACAAAAGAGAGATGCTGCTGAACAGGTCAGTTTTTCTTCAGGTAATAAAAGTAATAGTGGTGCCGAAGAACTGAACGCGAATGCAGCAGTTGCAAATAGTAAGTCATTGGGAGAGAAAGATGGCTCTTATATAGAAAGCAACTTAAAATCTTCAGAAAATCGGTCAATCCTAGCTAGCATAACGAAAGCAAGAACCTCCCTTTCGGCATCACCTAAACGGTATCTTAAGAAAAATGTAGCATTTCGTTCTAAACCACTTGAAATAAAAGCCAATGCCGAGTGTACGA
Organism: Cepaea nemoralis; assembly: GCA_014155875.1. Taxonomy (NCBI): domain Eukaryota; kingdom Metazoa; phylum Mollusca; class Gastropoda; order Stylommatophora; family Helicidae; genus Cepaea; species Cepaea nemoralis. The sequence continues at coordinate 328,126 of JACEFZ010000856.1, forward strand.
AGACCCCTAGATACAGTTCTGGTACATGTGTAGATAAACACACAGTCGATGCTGTCACCAGACGATACCAGGGGACACCAGAAAAATCCACAAAAACTGAAACTACAAACATCAGGAGACAACAACGCTATAGAAAACAGCAACGACCTGTCCCTGTCGAGCAAACTGATCAACATGCCAATGTCGACTTGATGTCTAATTGTCAGTTATTCAGTCCTTCGTCTCATGAGAGCAACGAACTTTCCTCACAGCAGGGCCCTGAAACTGCACTAGAAAGTCAGAAGAGTCTATGTGTAAACATACAAAACATCGGAAGTCATCAACGAAATCTGCAATCAAATAAACTCCATGACCAAAATGAACTCAAACAACATACTGCTTTGGACAAAACTGAATCTGGCAGGGATGGAATATTTCTTGACTTTGAAGTTACAAAAACAAGTTCAGTTTTTAATCATGAAATAGGATTACAGAATGAAGGCTGCATTCCAAGTTCAAGCAGCACGCGTATAGAAGAAAGCAAACTCTCTGATACAGGAGCCAGTAGAAGTGTTTGTAATAGAGCTGAGAACAGTCTTGTGCAGCTACAAAATATAATAACAGGTCCACGAGCAGGTTCTAGTCGATGTGAATTATCTGAACCTAAGCAATTTCAGCAAACCGAGTGCGCAGTACGAAATCAACATGCTGTTCTGGACAACATAGAATCAGCTTGTTCAGTAAAATCTATACACAGTGATATATCGTTGCCAGATAGAAACAACCGAATCGTCAATGAATCCATGCTGAGATTAACCGACTCGTCAACGTCGAACGTAAAACAATGTGCTCATACAGAGAACATTCCTGATTCAGAACCCGCTAAAAAACAAATGATGAACAATGATTGTGTTTCGAGAGCCGTCAATTGCCAACGGGTCTCCGTAAAGAAGACTGAGGCCGAATATGACGGAATTCAAACCACACAGTTCATGAATGAGACAGAGAACCTTACAGGAAAAGGTAGCTATGAAACTTTAGCACTAGACAGAGCAACGGGCGAACCTTGCAATATCTCCGTGACTGACTGTGCTAGTCCAATAGAAGGAGAAGCTATCAAGTCACACAAACTCCCAGCTTCAAACAGTTGTCATATCCTAACAGAAGAAATATTAGTAAATGGTTCAAACTTTGCAACACATCCTTGTAACAATGGCAGCATGCTATCAACTTTTAACAAACGGAAAGACAGCTTCTTCAATCCTATTCCTGCGTCAGTGTCACCAAGGACATCAAAGAAGCATCCAAAGGCAAAAAGCCTGCTGTTGAAAAGTATCGCATTCACTGCTGAAGATTCTTCAACTAAGTCTAGTCTCAGATCCAACGAAAACGGTAACGCTTATGTTTATGCAGCCACTAGACGGTCAGATTCTTGCAACCCGTTATCTGTGTTCAGAAATGACAGTTCTCGGTCTCTGGTAAACAACATTAATCTAACGCCCGATATATGTCTGAGTGGCGGGGCATTGCCAGTTGGAAATCGGCCAAGTGCACGCATCGAATGGCACACAGACACGAGCATCAATCAAACTTTACAAACATTTGAACATTCCCAAGTGTATCTTCCTCCAAACGACTCTGGGGTTTTGTCGAGAAGATCATCAAGCAAAAATAACCAAGAACCAAGTCTATCACCCTCTAAGAATAATCTCAGTCTTGGTACTTGCATACACCCACATACGTCAGATGGGTCGGCAATACAAGTTAAAATGTTAGAAACACTCAGCACATCTCCTGGGATTGTGAATGAAGGTCGGTTTAGTGAAAACTTAGAGACATCTTATGACACACAGTCATTATCATTACCAATAAAATGTAATGGTAAACAGACATCCACAGACATAAAACCTAACAACTACAAGAACGACTCGAAAATCAAAGCTTCAAACACACAAAAACTAGTTCCTTTCAGAAAGGACTTGCATACTCCTCACATGTTCAATTTAATGCCAACTGCCCGTAAACATAATGGTATGACAACTCCTAGAAAAGGTAAAATAACTTTCTCAAATCTAGAGATGAAAGACTTCGATGAACATTCACCAGGAGTTATAAACTCATGTGAATCTTTCAGCTATTCAACCACATCGCAAGAAAGTACTGCAGAGACGCACGTAAACAGCTCTCATGAGAACATAATAGTTCTGGCAGGTCCTTTCACAACTTCAAATGATGCAGAGCAGATATCACCCATCCAAGCATCTTCCGTGCATCACAGACAGTCGTCCCGGGCATTGGAAGATGCACTTGAGTCTGTCAAACCGAAGCTACCACCACTGTCTTCACGGCAGTCGGGGCTGCCCCACCGACCACATTTTAAGCGCTACTACTAGATGGGCCCAGTACCGCCGTGATCACACTCAACAAGACACTGGTGTCTCGTGTGGTGTTTATAAAGCCATCGTGTCATTTATGTGTCGTTGCATAAGACCAGTACTTTAAGTAATCTGTTATTTATTTTACCAAGTTGCATTCTAACTGACTTTGGCAGATGTTCAGATTTCCATCGAAATGTGTGTATGTGTTCCCTCAGGTGCATGTGCGTGTGTCCGCGCACGCGCGCGCACGCGCGCGTGTGCATGTATGTGTGTGTATATATGCGTATCTAGGGGTCGTCGTACAATGGTTGTATCATGTATATAGTAGATCCTTTGCAGAACGTCGCTCTCATCACAGCCCGCAGAAAAACCTCTAAGTCTCTTGCCGGCTCTTCTACCTAGTGCACTCACCTGCCCAAGGTGTCTGTAGTCCTGTACCTACCTCCGCGCTGGCTGACCCGTCCTCTCTTCTTCCAGCGACCTCGCCTTCCATCGTTGTTCTGTCAGGGTCACCTTCACGTGTCCTCTTGCAAAATTTATTTCAGTTTCCAAGACTGTGACACTGTCTACGGCCTGATTTCTTCAGTGTTACCATCTTGCCAGGGTCATGTGGTAGATTTTTTCAGTATGGTGCAAGTCTTCGAAATCCCGCCCTTTAAATGTTGTTTTTCTTCATGTTTTCGTTTCTAAATGTCACCCCTTAATGACTTTTAATTATTGAATGGTTCAAATTGTATTTTGATTTCGCTGCTTATGCCGCCCCTTTACGGTGCAGTCGCCTCTCTGTATAATAGCACAACTTTGTTATCTTCTTGGCCCAGGACAGTCTAAGAACGTTTTCTTGGTGCAAGATATTCTGAGAACTGTTGTGCAACATTTCAATCGTCCCAATTTTCTTCTTATAGTGATTGCAAAATGGACCATATGTTGTTGTTGGAAAGATTAAAACTGTAACTTGTTTGCTAGTATTGTTCCGTAGATTTCTAATATTGTTTAACATCTGCATTGCAATGAGCAGCCTTCGTCTGACTGCTTGTGGACAGTTCCCGCTATTGTTGATAATGAAGCCGTGATATATTCAAAGTTTGTGATATTTTAACTGATTCATTGCCGAATAATAATATATCACCAAATATCACCTCTCATCTGTGCAGAAGGGCGATATATCGCCAAACCAGGGTCATGATGTTATTTGTTTTGTTTCGAGGTATTGTCCGCAATTGTAATGCTCCGTGAATGGAGAGTTGCATTACAATGCTTGTTCATTTGATCGTGTTCTATGTTTGGTCCAAACTTAATTGTTTAATTGTTTATTTGGCACTGTATCGGTTAAATTTCTTCATTGCTGATTGTGATGTTTTTCCCCGTGGTCAGTAATTTTGTGTGTTTAAGTTCAGAAAAAGATTTCGATTCTCACCCTAGCCTTTAATTATATATATATATATATATATATATATATATATATATATATATATATATATATATATATATATATATATATATATATATATATATATATATATATATAGAGAGAGAGAGAGAGAGAGAGAGAGAGAGAGAGTTTAGACTGTGGTAAAGGCCCACCAATACTCGCTATAGACTATAGACATTGAGGGTGCGATACAATACACGAAGAAAGGAAAGCACTTGGTTAGATAACATTGCACGGGAGAAAATTGAATCTATCGGAAATTTTGAAATCGAAACAATAACAATCAGTTTGTAGATCTGCAAGCATCTTCATCACTATGACATGTCTTACTTTACAGAAAGCCTTTGTTTAGTCAATAAAGCAACGATGTAGGTCTTTGGTTACTTCTATTGAACTTTAGATTAATGATTGATTGATTGATTTAGGAATCGACATCACAGCATTCGGGCATTCCCATAAGTGCTCCGTCCCCATTCTCAGTAGCCAGCGAAGAGTTCCAACACTAATAGTACCAGTAGCAATCTGATTATAAGTCCGTCTCGCCTTTCCTCTGAGCGTTGAGCGTCGGCCAGATCCCCTCGTCACTCCTCGCTGTCTCATTCTTGCCAGACCATGGTAGTCTATTTGCTCCTCTGAGGTGTGCACGTGCTCCCACAAGGCCGCAACCACATCTGCCTTGTCATGTATCAATACTCCACCAAGTTCTGCAGAGCCAGCCAATCTGTCCGCCTGTTCATTTTCCAGCACACCGGCATGCCCCGGAGAAAAGATCAGGCGATGCTTGTCACCCGTGACATCCGAAGCGAAGCAAGCCACTCCGCACGAAGCCTGCCCGTCCTCACCCTCGTCAGCATGCTTTCTGAGTCAGTTACAATCACGATGTATGTGTGTGTCGTATTCTCCATGCAGCGGAGAGCCGCAGTGACTGCCTCCACCTCCATTCTTAAGCTGGATGCTGTGGTATCGTATGCCAGGCTCTCCTGCCCCAAACATCGACTATTAGCTTTGGCTATGAACCCCCAGCCACTTCTCTCACCTCTTGACACCGAACCATCTGTGTAGATAATCACATCACCCGAGTGAGCATTGTCCTGAATTAGTTGATGGATTTCCACTTCCGTGGCCCCTGCTGGCCACTTTAGATTAATGTGCTCAGCATATACACATCATTTACTGTACCCTTGCCGTCTACGAACCCACATTGTCCTTCTCCTATTCCGGGTTATATTTTCTTGCTAACTCTTTGCGTGATGATTCTTAACCAAATCTTCGTGATGTGGTTCATTATACTAATGGTTCGATGTTGATCACTTTCCAAGGCTCCTGATATCTTTGGGATTGCAATAAATATAGAATTACACAATTCAGGAGATATATGTCCAGTATCATATATTGTGTTCAACAGTCTGGTGACCTGGTCATTTTCATATTCTTGGCAGTGGTTAACAATCGGTGGAGAATTCCTCCCTCCCCCCTCCAAGGGGGAATTTTAGAGTTGGGGGTTGGGGGGGGGGGGGGGGAGAGCGAGAGAGAGAGAGAGAGAGAGAGAGAGAGAGAGAGAGAGAGAGAGAGAGAGAGAGAGAGAGATTAAGATAAGAGTATTTCAAGATCGCGTTAATACAAAAACCGTTCACTTGATATTGTTTTACCCCCCCCCCCCCCCCCCCCCATACGTTATGGTTCTGTACTTCTTGCCCTTCTGAAATTCGTTTTATAACGTAAGTAGACCCACAAATCATGTTTTATGTAGACGTCTAGACTTGTTTTAGTATGTGTTGTGAAAGTAAGCTTCCGTTTTTACATATACTGTGAAGAGGGATTTATAGGGAGGAAATAAGAAAACGGGAAAGGGGGGGGGGGGTGACATTCTGAACATATAGTGAAGGGGTGCATGGACCAAAAAAGGTTGAGAACCACTGTTCTAAGGCATTTATTATTTCAGTTATGATGTTGTCTGGACCCGGGGTCTTGCAGATTTCTTATGGTTAATGGCATTCTGAACTTCCATCTTCAAAATTGATGGTTCCAAATATCATACTGTTCTTCTCTTGTAACATCATAAAGGTCTACCCCTAGCGGGCGAGGCTGCTCTTATGGAGCACCCATTTACGCAGTTTCTCTTATTTTCGATGAAATTGCAAACCATGATTTTCTTGGCATCTATAAAGAAGGTAGTTTGCCATTGCTTTCCTTCTTAGCAGTGACCATACTGGCCGATGACCGTAGCCATTACCCCCACCCAAAAAAAAAAGAAGAGAGAGAGAGAGAAAGAGAGAGAGAGAGAGAGAGAGAGAGAGAGAGAGAGAGAGAGAGAGAGAGAGAGAGAGAGAGATCCTCTGCCTACCGTCGTGATATTGGAGACCATAACCTTCAACTATCTGTCAGCTGCTCTTCAACTTCATCCATTACCCGCACCCATGGCTTCACGTAACTCTAATCATCGGGGGAGGGGGGGGGCTAAACGGGTACATATATATATATATATGTGTGTGTTTGTGCACGTGTGTTGTGTGTGTGTATGTGTGAGTGTGTGTGTGTTTGTGTATGTGTGGTGTCTGTGGCATTTATTTGTAATAATGTATTAGCTATGCGGTTTATCTGTTCAGTATACAGAGGATTTCAGTCTACATGTACTGTTTCTTATGCAATGTTATAATAAACAGTTTACAAATATATTCAGTTTGTCTTTAGTTTGCCATGCGCGAATCCTCTATTTCTGGAGTTCTAATGCTCCTATTCATGTATTCAAACGTAGGGAACGTGTACTAGATGTTATTTCTAACTAGAACATTATATGCAACAATAAGAAAGAGACAAACAGCTTTCGTCGGTCATGTGATGAGAAGAGAGGCATCGGAGAACATCGTGACAACTGGAAAGATCGAGGGGGAAGAGAGGCCGAGGCAGACCAAGAGAAATGATGCTGGATGGAGAGAGAGAGAGAGAGAGAGAGAGAGAGAGAGAGAGAGAGAGAGAGAGAGAGAGAGAGAGAGAGAGAGAGAGAGAGAGAGAGTAACATGAGCCCATGGGAATCTCGATACATGAAGTCCATAAACGGGCACTCTCCCGCTGCTTATGTTATGTTGAAGTTATGTTTCAACTTGACACCGCAAGGTACAAGATGAGATGAAATGAGGTAGAGATAGAGAAATGGGAAGGCAACGGGGTGACTACCTGGATCACTTGACCACATGGCATAAGCGGGACAAGAACACAGATCTGATCTAAGAATAGTGTTCTTGTGAGATGTCGAACCATAACAGCCACCGCTATTCGCTAATGATCATGATGATTATCAAAAATACAAAGTTCCCTGTTTCCAATCCGTTTTCTCAAATTACTGTCTGTCTTTCTATCTGTCTGTCTTGCCAACTATCTTTATTCTCTTAAACACACATACAGAACTACTCCAATTAGCCACTGTAACTGTCGTTGACTGAATATTCCGTTTATTATGATACTATCTCGGACATGAAAGATAATCTATGTTGATTTTGCTATTGCGTCATGACCCAGAGCACCAAAAATTTCCTCCAAATCCTTATATGCCAAGATGGACTGCAAAAACAAAGAATTTTTCCACAGGTATAATTTAATAAATTCACAAAACTACTACCTAAATAAATGTTGCTTAAATTAATATTTAATCTGTATTTTATAGATTAGCAACAAATATTTATCAATAAAACGTGACTGCTTCTATAACACTCATGTCCTTTATTATTATTATTATTTTACTATTTTATTTCGGACACTTGTTACATTCTTGTGCACGTTTCTGGTTATAATTGCATTAATTTCTGCTATTTTAGACACAGGGCATTTGTTACTTCAGCAGTAGAAATAAATTCACAAGCATTGACAGACACTCGAAGTGGGTTAATACAACAAATACAGGAAATAGAAAACATCAAAACTCTAGACATATGAATAACGAAGACACAAACCATAGATTATGCGATTTATTGCCTGGCATATTTCGCTGCATCTCGTTAGATACATACTGCAAAATTCACACAACAATGAATAAATTAACTAGATACATTTCTCAAGCTGAAATATACACATGTTCGCACAGTAATGCCAATTGTCTACCACGGTAATTTTTCTAGACATCATAATAAACTGAAAGCTAATTTTGGCACATCGGCATTTCAACCTGTCGCCTCCAGATTACGGCAGCACATTGTCGATCAATACATATTAATTTATTTTTCAAGCTATATCAACGAATTCAAATGTATTCTTGTAAGTAATCTTTACTTCAGTTTGATTTGACCCAGGCTCTTACGTGGATCAAAAAGAGGGCATCTTATCCTTAAAATCGCAGGCAGTCGTTGGGAAATCCTGGACAACACGTTAACCTTCAACCCCGTTTCTACCCTTCCGGCTCAACTCGGCTGCTCTGCTTGTGTGTGTCCTTAGGAGAAATACATGCAGCGATTGTTTTATTTATTTCTGAACAACCACCAGATCCTACTAGCTTTTGGAAGAACACACCCGAATTAACTGCATTGTTGTAATTTCTCAGTGAAAGGATGCGCATTTGGAACTCGGAGCACACATTCAAGTAAGTAGTGTCACTAACCGACCGTCGCTGTGACGACGACACACGGCACTGACTTGTGACATAAGTTCAGTGTTCACTTAAATCCTTAAGTTGACTTTCTATATTTGTTATCGATTTAGACTTTAATGTAGCCATGCATGACACGCTGACGTGATATGATGTAAGACTTGATTTGTATCGACCTTCTCAATTACGACACATTCACATTCAACATATTTATTTAATTTTATCACTTGAAACCAAATTATAATAAAAAATATTAATTATTATTTACAAATACATATAATCATCAACAGTCTATAATAATTCATATTTTGACATATATTTAAAATGAGTCATAAGTAAGTGGAGTGAATGATGTCCCATGGCATTACCTTGGAGATGCTGATTATTTACTAAATGGAGAGTTTATTCGCAACCAAGTTCAAGTTGCGAATAAAGGAAGTCTCTATTCCCAACCAAGTTGCAAATAAATGAAGTCTTTGTTCACAACCAAGAGTAGATACAAACAAGCTGTGGGAAATCCACATCTAACAACAAACCAATGTAGAAGCTTATACAAGTAAGCAGCCATGTGCGGGGAATGCTCAAGTCTGCCCCTGCCTGATGTCTGAGTGGGTTTACCTGATGGCGAGGGACAATGGTAATAGGAACAATAATCCACATGCAAATATAAGTCCAGTGCACTCTCCAGTAGAGGCAACTATTAGTAGTAGCACGTATATTGGCTACGCTTCCATTCAAAGCAAACGAACAAACAACAACAAATTCAGATATCCAATAAACCTCTTATGATATATTTGATATTTCCATGAATTAATTCTGACACTGTTATGATGTATGGCTTGGTTTGGCAAATCAACAGAATGTGTGTTTTTGTTTTTTAATTTCCGGGCATGTTTATGTTCAGTAGTTTGCCATTTCTTTCTGAACTACTGGCACTCATACCTCTATGAAAATCAACCCATGGCGGTCTGCTTCCAAATCGCCGCAGCTAGGTTTCGAACACGGTATGCAGGATTACGAAATGCATTCATAACCACTTCACTACAGACCCGGCGACTATTCATGTTTGTTTCAGAAGGTACAGTTAGTTGGATGACTTTTACAGGACATCAAAATCAACCACAGCATTTATTCCAGAAGTTGGTGTTGTTGCCTTCCACTTATGCCGTAAGGCGTCGTGGAGAAGGTTCATTGAAGCTCCAGCGGAAAGGCTTTCCTCCAGTTTCCTACCGGTTTACCGGATAAATAATTACTATCAGTTACCAGTAAGTTAGCTAATTTTGTCAAAATGCCGAATAACTGTCTTTGTACATAGTTATCTTGTCGCTTTCACTTAATTAATCTCTGAAAAATGAAAAAAAAAAAATTTGCCTGCAGGTAATCGAACCACGGTTACAAGCTGAGATACTCACCGCTATGCTACTGAAGCCACGATGAATCCTTAACACAAATGTATAATATAGTCAAACACATGTCCCGATGATGTCACATATGTCACGTGACTATCCTTTGGTTGCGAATAGAGACTTTGTTTACTAAATTACCCTGTCACTGTCAGTAGCAGCAAGTTCTAGTAGTAGTAGTACTAAGTAGTACTAAAATTATTATTACAATGACATATTACTTTTAAGTAAAAGTAAACAGTACTCAACTCCAGCCTAGAAATAATAAAATAGCAGTCAGACTAGTTTGAGATTCACAGGGACACTGGTACACACTTTCACAAACTTTATTATTCAGGTGCCTGGTCTGAGGCAACATCAGTGATTTGATTTGACTCTCCCGTCCTGTCTGTCGTCTGATATGTTGATGAAGTTGGTTGTGCTTTTATTGGTGCCCAGTTGTTTTGTTCCAAGCTCTCCACAAACATCTTTGTCTTTATCTGCCTCTCCCACTTAATATTTTCCCATTTAAGGTTAATTTCTATATTCCACCTTAGATACAGATAGCCCCATAACTGCATTAGTCTTTTCATTTATGATGGGTGATCTATTACATTTGCAGCTCTCACTACCTCAGCAATGTGTTTTCTTCTCTGTCCATGATATTCTGAACATTCTTCTCTGTCCATCATATTCTCAACATTTTTCTCTGTCCAGTAATATTCTCAACAATCTTCTCTGTCCATGATATTCTCAACATTATTCTGTCCCTGATATTCTCAACAGTCTTCTCAAAAGGCACATCTCCACAGCCTTCAGTTTCATTATCATTTCATTCATGGTTTGAATGGTCATATCATGGTCATGGTTTGAGGCGTTTTAGACTCAAGTGTCACCGTCTAGGACTCAGGAACATCCGTATTCTATATTGGAACTGTGCCAGTGTAAAACAACGGGGCTCTATTTTAGAAACCCTAGTTTACAGGAACGACATTGTAGCACTCCAGGAGACGAGACTGGGCGATCAGCTACTCCGAATTGCCGGCTTCAAATGTTTCTACAACAGACGACATCTGGGAACGGCGATTCTCGTTCGCGACAGCATGGTGGCGTCAGAGCTAGACATGTCCAGTTGGGACAGTGACGATATACAAATACAGGCGTTGAGAGTTCATTCCAGTATACCATTCGTGTTGGTTAATGTTTATGCCCGCAATGCGAGTATGGACGCCCAGAAGTGGCAGTGCTTAAGTGGCATATTAGGCCACGAGAGAAATATTATTTTCTGTGGTGACTTCAACGCTAAAGGCAGAGCATGGGGAAACACTTCCTCCAATACACAAGGGGAGGAGCTCGAGACTGCACTGGAAACCATCGACCTGGTTTGTATTAACAGTGGCTGTGTCACCAGGACAGCAAGCCGTCCAGGCGATGAGGACAGTGCTATTGATCTGGCGCTAGTTTCACCTTCACTCACTACAGTGTGTAGATGGGGTGTCCTAGGACACCATGGCAGCGACCACCACCCGTGCAGCATATTGGTGGAGAAAGGCAGAACCAGGCAGCACAAGCTAAAGGTAAAGACGTTCCAGTATGACAGTACAGGGCAAGATGTGGTGAGTAAAATAAGACGTGACAAGCGCAGAACGTTTCAGGGCAGGAAAAAAAGTTGGGAGCAGCCACCGTGGTGGAGTTTCGAGGTTGAGAAGGCCTGGGTGGATAAGCGTAGTGCTGTAAGGAGATGGCAAAATGCCAAGAAGAACAGAGCTGGTCATCCTAGTCCCTGCTTGCACTTAGAAAGAGAGATGCACACAAAAGTAAGCTATTTCAAAAAACTGGTCAAGGTGGTTAAAAGCGAAAAATGGGCAGAGGTGTGTCAAAGAGTAAGCACAGACAAGTCACTGACATTGTTCTGGTGACTACATAAAAGCATGAGTGGTGTAGTCAAGAATAAGAGCATTTCAGACTTCCAAGGTGCTGACCTCATCTGGCAGAGGACTGACGAGGACAAGGGCAAAGCCCTCTTTGAACGCTACCTTGAGCAGGGCAACCAGACAGACATGGGAGGCCGAAATCTGGCCAAGGAGGTCACCTCAGACAGATGCAAGGCCCAGAACACTTCGGAGGAAGACACAGTGACAGTGAAAGAAATCAAGGCTGTGCTTCGACGATCAAAAAACAGTGCTCCAGGTCCTGATGGCATAAGATATGACGACATAAATAGGTGTACCGACAATGAGCTAGAGAAACTAGCAGACATGTACAACAACAGTATAGGGAGTGCTAGCATCAAGGAGGAATGGTTACACAGCTATCTGATTCCCTTGCCGAAGCCTGACAAAGACCACAAAAAAATTCAGGGATATCGAATTATAACCATGCAGAATACAATAGGCAAGCTGCTGGAGAAGGTAATTGCCAGGAAAATATCAAGCCAACTAGAGAGGCAAGGTGTTTTCCCACCTACCCTGGGTGGGTACCGTCCAAAAAGAGAAACCTGGACCAATGCAGCAGTCTTTGCCCATGATGTCTATGAAGGTTTCCACTCAGGCACTGAAACCGTTGCTGCAGCGATTGATCTTGAGGACGCATACAACAGAGTACCACTGGATTTTTTAATGTTTCAGCTTCTTGAACTAAACGTAAGTCCATTCCTCCTTAGTTGGATCGCTGCAGCCCTCTACCAACGGAAAGTAGTTTTTAGATGTGGCAGTTGGACTTCGGAACCAACAACAATATATCCTGGCCTACCACAGGGATCACCATTATCTCCGGTACTGTTCAACGCCTACACAGTGAGAATCACCAGTGAGCAGATCACTGGACCTGGCAGGACATTGTCAGTATGCCGATGATGTTTTAGTGTATCGTCAGGGTAAGGATAGAGAGGAGGTTGCTGTGGAACTACAAACCGAACTCAATCGCATAAGTACTTGGTGTGATGAAGCTGGGGCAATGGTCAACCCAACAAAGGCAACAGTGACTTGGTTCTCGTTGAATAATCATATTGTCAACAATCCAACACCAACTGTAATGCTGTGTTCAGAGACGGTGGAAAGAACGCAGGCAATGAATTACCTGGGGATACGGTTTGATCGAAGCCTTGCTTATAATGTGCACATAGACCAGGTGATAACAAAGGCCAAGCGGGGTTTGGCAGCGATGCGGGTGATGGCGGCAGCAAACTGTGAGCAGCGCCATCTATGTCTTCTGTACGAGGGGCTGGTCATGTCTGTTTTGGAGTATGCAATGGCAATCCTGACTCTCAGCCATAAGCAGATAGAAAGGATGGAAAGGATACAGAATGAAGCTATGCGCATTATTCTTGGATGTACAAGAGATACAGCATGCAGGGCGATGCGCTACCTTCTTGATTTTCCAACCATTGAAGAGAGAATACAAGTTTGCAGGGCACGCGCCTACCTCAGAATTAACGCAAACACACAACATCCACTGCATAGTGAAATTAGGAAGGTGAAGGGCAGCAGGTTAAAAAGAGGACGGTCGTGGATGGGTCAAGCCGAAGACATTCTTCAACAGGTGTGTTCACTTGAGGACTTAGAACCTGGCGAGGAGTGGGTGCAAGTACCAACAGACTTCTGCACATCCTTTTCAGTTTGCATCCAACTAGATAGAAAATGCAGACAAGAAAATCCGGCTGCTGTGGAGGCTGAAGTACAAGCGTTGATTTTCGAGAATTCGCTAGACGGTGACGCGGTCATCTACACAGATGGGTCGGTCGTCCGACATGTGAGAAGCTCATGGGCCTTTACAGCTCGGGCCGGAGGGAGAATTGTGAAGGAGGACTCTGGTGCTTTCACTGAAACCACAAGTAGCCTGACCATGGAAGTCATGGCAGTAAGTAAAGCAATAACATGGCTCGAGACACAGACATTCACTAGGGCTTGTTTCCTTAGCGACTCAATGAACATGGTCAAGAGGATAGAGGAGGGGTCGATCCGAAGAGAATGGTTGCTGCCTCTGAAGCGGTCTCGGCTGGCAAAGATTAGTTTCATCTTCGTGCCAGGTCATGCGGGAGTACAAGGAAATGAGCGGGCTGATAAGCTCGCAGGTGAGGCTACTGTGGAGGGCGGACGCGCCATGGACCAGGCTGACATTCTGAATGCTCTACGAGAAGTGAGACTTTTGCGAGAACCAAGTGATGACTGTGAATCTACAACAATGGCCAGACTGCGGGAGCAGCAAATTAAAAGAGGGGTGGCCAAACAAGAACACTACGCAGGAAGCCAAAGAAGATTGATAAACCAACACAGAACTGGCGTCGTTAGCCGCTACACGCTGCGGGATTTGCTGAGGAGGGGATCCGAGCACTTATGGACTGAATGGTTCGATGTGCAACGAGGATGATCTGTCGACTAACTAACTAACTAACTATCATTTCATTACTCATCAGCCAGCATTCACATCTGTACAGAACAGTCCACAAACAACTTTTCTGTAAGCGGATGCCTGTACTTGTGACATTTTAAAGCTATTTTCATTAGGTTACCCACTTTTAGTCAGCTCTTTGGCAAATGGCTTATAAATTCAATATGTAATCCTGCATACTGCGTTGGAAACACAGCTGTGAGAGATTTGGCAGCAGACCACCTGGCGCTGGTTTCCATAGAATGGTAGGAGTGCTGGTTGTTCAGGAAGCAATGGCAAACTAAAAAGTTAGTTGCATATCCTTTACAGGACGTTTGCAGTCAGCACCAACATTTCTGCTGTTATTGATGTCTTGGCAAGTTTATGTTCAGTAGTTTGCCATTGTTTTCTGAATGACTAGCACCCATACCATTTTGTAAAAAATCAGTGCAACACGGTCTGCTGCGTTTCGAACGTGGGTATGCAGGATCACGAACCTTGTCCGTAACACCTTTGCCACGGAGACCAGCAATGGCAAACTACCAGGCATAAAACTTACCAAGAAATCACACACAGCCATAAAAATGCTGGGGTTGACTATCATGTCCTGTAAAGGATATGCAACTAACTAATCTATTCTTATTAACAAATCTTTGGATATGGTAGCTATTTTCTATAACTCTCTGTCACATCTTCCAGCAGATGTCACTGTAAGCCTATGTATTGAACATGACTGAGCTTCACTTTAACGTTGAGGGCCAGTGCCAGTGAAAGATTACAGACCAAAGATGAAGAATTGTGTTTGTTCAGTATTGTAGTTAGCACAATTTGTAGATTTTTTTTTCTAGTATTGATGTATTGAAATTCCTAATGTGACCTAAAAGTGGAGATTGGAGCAGTAATGGATTGGTCCCAGGTGTGATGAAGATGGTCCTCCAATCAAGTTAATAAATCACATTGATGTAAGATATCTATCCTGTCTGTGAATATAGTAAACAACTGGAAATAGCAAACAAGGTTGTCACACACCGGAAATAAAATAACTGTCTGTTCATTTAGTTTCACACAGACCACCTGTTATGATTTATGATTATAGTTTTTTTTAGACAGTGCAGTCATAATTATGTTAGTCTTTTTTTTAATAAAGCTTTCTTGTCTATATCTATAAAAGACGATGTATGTCTGTATGTATGTCCGTTCTTTATGCGTTCGCGAACAGTCCATCCGATTGAGATGAAATTTTCTACACGTCTTCTTCTCATTCCCGTGCAGCCAACTGTCATAGTTTGTTAGTGTACAGTCAGCTATTTACTTACTAAAATTTAATATTTTAATATCTTATCATTAATATATATATATAGCGAGGGGACTTAAGAAAAGTTATTTCAAGGGTTTTAATAACATTGCTATATATTTTATATATAGATTGTTGCATTGTTTTCAAAGATTTATAAACTCTTTGTCTACAGTTATTTACAGGCATATGAGTTATAATAAATAATGATATAATCTTTAAGGCATTTTCAAAGTTTTCATAAAAATAATGCATCTATTTAAATAGTGAAAATTTTCTAATTCATCTTTTTATGTTTAAAGAAGTTATCTACAGTCATGTAGGTGATTAAAACCAGTTTTCATTAAAAATAATGGATGGTGTGTGGAAGGACATTCTTAAGTTACTTTATTTTGTTATATGAATTTAATGAGACGCGCCGCGCCGGGTCAGAAAGACAGACAGATAGTCGGGAACGGGAGCTTATATGACTACTTATATGAATTAAATGAGATGCTCCCCACCAGAGGCTGGGCGAAGCCGGACCGGGTCAGACAGATAGTCGGGAACGGGAGCTTATATGACTACTTATATGAATTAAATTACATGCTCCCCACCAGGACTGGGTGAAGCCGGGTCAAACAGACAGTCAGTCAGGAACGGAAGCTTATATGACTACTTATATGAATTAAATTAGATGCTCCCCACCAGGAGCTGGGCAAGGCTGAGTCAGACAGACAGATAGATAGATAGATAGATAGATCCCCACTAGGGCCGGGGCGAAGCCGGTAATAGTAAGTAATAGTCAGCTAGTAATTTATAAAAAACATTTTGTGCTGCCTACTTTAGGTAAAGAGCTATGGTGGTGTAGTGGTACGGTTGTGGTACTTTAGGTAAAGGAGCTATGGTGGTGTATTGGCATGGTTGCATTTTTTTTTCAATCGGCACTGTTTGGTGGTTGACCCAGTCTCATAAAGTACAGGCAGTATTACTGGCCGTTTTTTTTTTTTTATTTGCGCTCGCTCGCTTTGAACTCAAACACAGTCCATACACACTAGTTATAGTAGTGCTCAACTGAATTTTGCATGTGGATTAGCTTTCCCTATTAACAGTGTCCCTCGCCATCAGGCGAACCCACTCAGACTTAGAGGTACTTGTAATTTACGTCCCCAAGTCAAAGAGGAGATGTCATTTTAGTCCAACTGTCCGGTGTAGGGGTTGAACCCCTTACCTCTGCATCAGCAGACAAGATGTTTAAGAACATGCGTTCTTATCCATTCAGCCATTCTGACTTCCACACTGACCGTTTTTACATCACCCATGTGCTGTTGTGTGTGCGTGCGCTATCCTCAGTATATTTCTTCACATATAAAACAGCTTTGCTACTACTACAACTGCTGCTGATATTAAACTATCACTACCAGTGCTACTATACTACTATAACTACCACTACTACTTCTACTTCTACATTGTTCACATATCTAGCATAACAACATCTCAACAATCTGTTTCCTTTTGAAAACTATACACTTGTTTACTTAGCTTATTATACCTTTAAACTTGAATCATCAAGACTAAGTTCCAGATTCACGTATGGGCTTGATAACATAAATTAGTAATTCTACACAATCACATCCTTTGAAGCTCTTGTTTGTTATTCTGACAAACTATGAACTATATTTATTTGTCTGACTAATACAGTCAACATAATTAAATATGCTGTGGCATTTGTTATTTGTAGCAGATTCAAATTTGTCACACTCCAGGAGGACCCATAATTGCCCATTCTTTGTGAGCATATGTCAAAGGATGTATGATGTGGGTGTGTGGGTGGCTGCTCCTCCCCCCCCCCCCCCCAAATCCATCCCTGTTTTTTTACAGATCATTACCACTCTCTTATGCCCTCTGTCAATTCATTATCACATTTGATTTCAGATTCCAAATCTTAAGCTCATTGTTACAGCACCTACTGACAATATTTTCTGTTCATTATATTGGTTTTTGTTTCTGCACTGCATCCTTAGGTTCAATATATTCAGTAAGATCAGAGTATCTGGATGCTTTCTTCCACTGTTCTAAATATTGACCCTCATTGGGGCAAGGGTTGGCCTTTCACAGAAGTGAATATAAGAGCTGTTCTTAGTGTATTATGTTCTGCATTGCCATAATCTTCCCTCTCGTTATCACATGAAAAATTCTCAAATTGATTTCTTTCCTTGATACATAATTTATCCCCATGGTACGTGATTTCTTTCCATAATACATAGATAGATACATAAACTGTCATCCACTGCCTATAGTACCTGGCTGTGCAGGGCAGCGGTGTCTTGAGCAATAACCTAGCAGTTGCTGAATTCCAGGATATGCCACTCCATTTTGTGCCTGTATAAGATTAATCGCGTAGACTTCTCTTGTGGCAGCCCAACAATTTTTACTCAAATTTACTGATAGCCCTGCAAAAAACTGGCTCAGGAAGTGTCAAAACAGGTTTTCCTTTGTAATAATGGCATGACACATTTTAACACTTCACTCTCCCAAAAATCTTGCTTTAAAAACTAACCATAAACTTGGTAAGTTGATGTGGTTTCCTACTGCCTTCCACACAGTGGAAACAGTCTTTCATATTTTTTTTAAAAGTGTCAAATTATGAAGGTGCTCTTTTTTAATCACTACAGCCACAGTTGGGACACAGTTGTAACAGCTGCATGGAGAAAATATCCAAACCCTCACAATCCGTCTGTGCTTGGCCTGGATGTTCTTGACCGCAGGGTTGACTCACAGGGCAGGCTGGACTCACACAGACTATTAAGTACCTCTTGGGGTATCCCAACATGGGTGAGAAAGGTAATTATTGGTTTATTTGTCTGAGAGTTTTGCAAATTCTTAGTGTCTGTTAATGCTAACATAAAGCCTTTACGTAAATGTTACATTGCTGCTTAATACTCGTTTCTTGTGTTAATGATGTTTAAGTTCAGTAGTTTGCCATTGCTTTCTGAACGACCGGCACCCATACTATTTCATTAAATACCAACGCAAAGGGGTCTGCTGCCAGATTGCCCACAGTTACATTTTGAGCACAGTATGCGGGATTACGAATTGCTAACATAACCCCTTAGCCAAGGAGACAGTGATCCATACGGTAGTACAGATTTAACATTAGAAGTGAAAATTTTAAGTTTTGTCCACAAATTTCCCACATTTCAGATGGGGGGGGGGGGGGGGCACAACTAGGAGGGTACAAGCCTTATCCTGATGCGAGGTAATGCAACTAAAACTAAAAATCTCATGGCAGGACAGACTAGGTCCTAAGCCTTGGTCGGCAACTGGCCTAGGGTTGAAACATTGCTTTGTTGATCCAGCAGCTTCTGCAGCTTGCCTTGTTCCAGATCTGTTGGTGTTATCTTTCCTGTGGAGTAAAATAAGCAGGCCAAGAGAGGGGTCATGAAGCATGGGCAATACTTGGTTCAGCCCAGGCTTTGTGCTATGAAGTTATTATACCTCTGTTTTAAGCTCAATAACTATCTGTCAAGACGGGCAAGTGCCAGTACCTGGCAAAGGTAAGCTCCATCAGGTTTTTAAATTGTCCATAAAACATCACACACATTTCTTTAGGTTATGACGAAGAAGGAAGAATCAGGTCAGCAAGAGATTGCATTATTAAAATATGATATAATATATTCTGTTAGTTTATGTTTCCATAGTTAGTGTCATGTTATTGTTTTTTGTTTGTTTCACTCATTCATTTTCTTAAATGTTTTCTTGTAATATTCACAGATGATTGGTATGCAGGACATGTGTTATGCTAGTGAAAGGTCAACTGTTGACCCAAAGAACAAAACTTTTACTCTCAGAACAAGAAATGTAAGTTTTACTTCGACTATTTATATTGAGTTTATTGACAATATACATCACATCAGAAATGTGTAAATTATGCACTGGTTCATAAAAACTTCACAAATTAATTACAAGCAATTCTAATTAGAGTAGGTATGATGGTGTATTTGCTCGGATGTTATGCTGACATGGGCATGGTCAGACGAGAGTTTGATGCTTGTGCTCACCTTTCTCCGAACAAGGGAAAGACCTGCCATCTATTCCCACAAGCACCCAGGTCTAAGATTGTGATGGTCCTAGCTCTTCAAATACCTACAGCATGTTCCTGCCATTGGACTTAGTTTCTTTTCGTTTTACATGCTACAGTGTCATTCATCATCATCATCATCATGTGTCCTGCCAGCTGTAGTGGATCTTTGTGCATCTTCACAGATCTCAGTCCATGGTGTTCTGTGTCAATTATTCTGATGGTATTTCCCCATGTCGTCATCCCAGTCCATCCAGCATCATTTCTGATGCTGTCTCTTCTATCACTATTTCCAGTCTTAACCAAATTTTCCAAAGCCTTTCTTTCTCATTATTTCTTTATCTCAGTCTCATATTTTAACATCTTTCACTTTCCTCTCTTCAGTCTTACTTTTACTTCCTCTCTGCAGTTGTACTTTTATTTGTCCACACAATGGGACCTGTTACTGATAATGGGGCTGTTAAGGTGGTATTTGCATTTATTATTTCATTTTAAAATCTTATTAATCCGTGTGTAGTCAGTCTGGTTGAATGTTTTCTTGTCAGGGCTATTCCACGCATAAAGTTGTCTCCGTTATCTGTTTAAACAATTCGTTTCCAATAATCATATCATTTCGTTTTTACTATTCTTTTAGTTTTTCTTCTTTTTTATTTTTAATCCAGTCAACAACTGCATAAAATAGTGTTGTTACATTCTAAAATTATATCAAGGGTATATCAAGGAAGATGTCCCAGGTATTATTTTGAATGGATGTCCTCTTAGTCAAGAGTAAATTGAAGTACTTGGGTATCACCTTTGACAGGTGATTGTCTTTTAAGTATTGTGTGGAGGCTTTGGTGGTGAAGGCTGGTAGGGGACTTAATTCATTGAGGGCTGTGGCAGCAACCGGGGTAGATCAGAGGATGCTGTACAGTCTCTTTCAGCAGTTAATAATTTCTGTCATTGAGTATGGTTTGGGGCTGCTGACAGTATCACAGAGCCAGCTTGAAAGGTTGGAGCGCATACAGAAGCTGCCATGCGGTTAATCCTGGGGTGCATGAGGCATATCCTGGCGCTACCAACAATGACGGATAGGCATAGGGTCCTTCAGGCCAAATGGTGCCTGAGAGTTACCGCAGACTTGGATCACCCGCTGCATGCAGCATTGGATATGGTCAAGGGTCATAGACTAAGATGAGGCAGGTCCTGGATGGCACAGGCAGAACTTTCTATACTTCAGGTGTGTGATTTAGAGACCATCAATCGGGAAAAAGAGTGGGTTGAAGTTCCGGAAGACATGACAAACTGACACAATGTAATAATAACACTGGGTCGTGAGTGCAGAGAATGGGCAGCAGGCCGTACAGAGTTTGAAGTGCAACAGCTGATCCAGAGCAACACATGTCAAGGTGACATAGTCATCTACACCGATGGGTCAGTGGTGAGAAACAGACTGGGGCTTTGTTGCAAAGGCTAATGGGCGAATCTTGAAAAAGGAGTCTGGCATATGAGACTATGACCTCCAGCATGAGAATAGAGGTGGAGGCAGTAACAGCGGCATTCCGGTGGCTAGAGGAGACTACTGCAACACACGTTGTATTCATTACGGATTCAAAGAGTATGCTTAGCAAGGTGGAGAAAGGAATGTTTCGTGTGGAATGGCTCTCATCGCTTCAGAGGTCACAGATTGTGAGAATTGTATGGATATTTTGCCCTGGCCATGTGGGGGTATGGGGGAATAACAGGCTGATAGGCTAGCAGGGAATGCACCTCTTGGTGGTATTTTGCCTATGGACAAGGGGGACATGGTCGTGCATTTGTGGGACCAGGTGGAGAAGTCAGAGGAACAGATTGAGAACCCTTATGTGGAAAGAATGAGGTTGCGGGGGATCAGCAGGGGTTCTGGAAGAATCTCAAAACTGAGAGGGAAGACCAGGAGAACTTTTAATCAGATAGCGGTGGGAGCGATTAGTAGTATGACTCTTTGCTGGCTGTTGAATGATGGGACGGAGCACGTATGGGAATGTCCTGAGTGCAGTGATGTCGGTTCTTAACTCAACTCTGAAATTATATCACAAAAATTTTATTCAATATCATACCATCTTACATAATATGGTGTGCATATTAAAATAAACATTTGACACATTCAATGGCATTTATCGTTAACTGTGTCTGAATGTAAATGGCCTGTCATGTAGTTATGTTTTTTGTTCTTTGGTAAAGACCGTTTGAAACATTGAATTTTTAATGGGTTTTCTTTTGCTTGTTTACATATATGTGTTTTTGGTCTTTGTTTCATATCAGCTATCCGTGATTATCGGTATCATTTTACACTTTCTTATGTTTGGTTTTCTCCAACAGATAACTTTATCAAATATAGTGACAGTTGATGAACAGCTTACATATTGTCAACATCCGACTGACCCAAACAAGTAAGTGTGTTACCTAAACAGACATTTAAAAAAAAAAAAATTCTGCTTGTGTTTGTTTTCTGCAGTGAATTTTTCATAATGTCTAATATATTGTTGTCTTTGAGTTTTAAGTTGTACCCATGTCAGTTATGTTACATTTTTTTTAAACCCAGAATCTATGGGTAAATAAAATCATCTGCATCCTAAACTGATATGTCAGCCTCAAACACTATCTTTAGATCAGTATGAGGGTGTATATGTTTACCAAAGATAATGGTGCCATGGGCACACAAGCTTTGTCAGATGTTGCATAAAATTTGCAACTTCTGTTTATTGATATTTTCTACAACCCATAATCTAAAACCCAGAATCTATGGGTAAATAAAATCATCTGCATCCTAAACTGATATGTCAGCCTCAAACACTATCTTTAGATCAGTATGAGGGTGTATATGTTTACCAAAGATAATGGTGCCATGGGCACACAAGCTTTGTCAGATGTTGCATAAAATTTGCAACTTCTGTTTATTGATATTTTCTACATTTTAAAAATTATAGTGATGTGAAGATGTGTTAAAAATGTGGAAAAGGTTAAGTTGAAAGACGAACAGTTAAACAAGCTTTTGGAGTTTTGCTGAATGTTACGCAACCAATTAAATTAGGTTTAGATGGGTATTATTCTGAAAATGACATGTAAATTAAGTCCTGAGTAGGGACGCAGAGGTGTTTCCAAGGCACCAGGGCCGGGTTATATACTGGCCAAGACCTATTGACGCGTCCTCGTCGAGCGTCCTGGGCAACAGGTCCTTTCGGGTTCCTGGCTAAAGTCAGTAGGATCGCCGATTCCTCCGAAGTCGGAGAGTGTCTGCCTGTACGGCGAGGAACCACCAGTCTGCACACCAATAAGCCAGACATGGGACAACGGATACTCACGCAAAACTCAGGTCCTGTACGACATCACACTGATGTTGGACAACAGGATGCCTTCATCCGACATACAGGACTTCGCGTTGGAGCTCAAGCCAACGAACACAAGCAAGCAAGCAAGTCCTGAGTATTGCTTGAGTAATGAAATGTGAATAAGATTATAAAATTGGATCTTAGATTGATCTAGGTCAGTCAGGAGGTCTGGCTATAGTATGACGTATGGTAAAGGTCTAAAGGAAAGGTTTGCACCATCAATTTGAGACTGAAAAATTAAAACTCATCACTTTGCTTTGACACAGTAACTAATTTTTATCTGCTTTGTCTGCCTTGCTCCTCTTTTGCTCACGAAACCCATGGGAATTTGATTTTACGGGTTAAGTGAATAGAATTCAAAGATTAATTGTGAAAGTTATTACAGAAGAATGTGGCTGAATGTACACATTGTGCATGTGTGATTTAGAGTGGAATGGGGTGTGGTATTTGAATGCTGCAGATGAGAGTGGTGCATCCAAGTACACAGTTTGTTTATTTTTATTTTTGTTATATTTCCACATGTAGTTTTCACCTTCTTTGTTAGAACTTTCATTTATTTTTTGTTTTTACATTGTTAGTTCTTTTGAAAGGTCTTAATATCTTTTACAGTATGTTTTTATTATTTTTTACAGCAAATGTAAATCTCTCCTTAAGCGTAAACAAACTAGTTTCATTGTGAACTCATTGTTACTGTAGGTCTATCTTACATTGTTTGTTCTTTAGCACAGTTTAACAGCCTGGAGTTTACAAATATTTAACTGGAAAATCTAATTGATTACATTTTGTTTTCAATCTATATGTAAAAATGGCAAACTACTGAAGATAAACCTGCCTAGTAAATCGTTAAAAGCCAAACAATGCTGGGATTGATTGCAGCATCCTGTAAAGGTCATGCAAATAAGTTGCACACTGGTGCACTTGCCATTTACACCCAGGCTTCTGTGCCCCATGTGTCACTGGCCCTGGTTCACAACTATGGATAATTATTTCTCATCTTCTGCCTTTCATCTCCTATTGGAACTTAGGCCCTCGACCATCAGATGCCGAGGGATCCTATACTTGGCCATCTCCTGCAGCTTGCTCTGTGTCCTCCCATATAATTTATCTCTCTCTCTCTCTAATTCTCTTCTCTGTATGTTTTTAGGTCTACTGCTATTTCATTTACCATGTGAGTTCCAATAAGGAACTGTCTAGTTATACCATTTAAATTTTTCTCAGTGTGTGTCCTATCCAGCAGCATTTTCCTCAACTCTTCATTCATTGGAATTGGATTCGTTCTGTCCATAAGCTCTATATTGGTGATTCTGTCATATCATGTTAACCCCACTATTGTGTGCAGACATCAGTTAGTGAATGTTTGTAGTTTGTTAGTCATTCTGGGGGTCAGTATGGCCCAATGGATAAGATGGCTTGTTCTTAAACTTCCGGTGTGCTGATATCTAGGTAGCCAGTTAACTCCTACACTGGCCATTTGGATAAAAATCTTGACCTGGGAACGTAAATTACAAGTACCTCAGAAGTAGAGTGGGTTTGCCTGATGGCAAGGGTCACTGGTAATAGAGAAGCTAATCCATGTGCAAAAATCAGTCCCATGCACTAAAAGTAGTAGCTTGTGTATGGATTACACTTGTGTCCAAAGCAAGAGAATACATTAAATAAAATGAATACTTCTTGTAGTCTTTCTCCATGTTTCTGGCCCATGTATACAGTACTACTACACAAACTCAACACTGCAGAAGAATCCACATGAGGGTAGATAATAGATAGAATACACTGACACAGGCAGTAATCTTTACTCTCTGCACAGAACATAATAAGCTGAAATACTTGTTCAGTATACGAAAGATAGAATGATACTGACTGATCTAACTGGAACTGGTTTAATGACAGCTGCCTGTTTGCTTCAAGACTGTCCAACATATGCAGAACAGAGAAAATTATTTGGCTGTAACCTGCTCCATTTGAGAACAAACTCTGTGGAGATGTCAACAACCTCAAGTTCACTGCTGATTTCTTTAAATATGCCCAGGTTGATATCTGAGGGTATATGAAGAAGGAGATGATGAATAGACTAATTGTCAACTGATGATGGTTTGCTTGGTAAGGGGTGGGTTACAAATATAAAACGAGCTATAATAGTTTCACAATATTCCTCAGAACACTATTGAAGCAAGAAGCCACAGTCACAGTCTCTGGTTTACCACTGTGCAGTAAGTTAGAGCAGATGATGACAGATGCCATGTCCAACAATGCTTCCAAGGTATGCTATTGCCTAGTCTTATTTATCATTAGTTCTTTACTTTTTAAACCCATTTATACTATCATGGATTTTTAACTCTTTTCATATGGAGCATTTTATTTTAGAGCTCAGAATCAGAAGATGAGAAATTTTAAGAGGTAGATGCTGCCATACTGTCCCAATTGTTCAGTTTGTTTTAAGGCATCTATGTGCTAAGAATTTCTTGTTAGTCGTCAAATGGGGAAAATGAAACTTGCAAATTTCAGCATTGCAAATTCTACCCCAACCACACTACTTTGATTCACAAACTGAACAGAAAAAGCTCTCCTGCATTTTTGTTCATGGTTGGTGCTTTGGCTAGAACATGCTCTTTCTGAATCTTAGACATCTCGACACATAGAAACATACACAAATACATACAAACACTTTGACCAAAGTCATTATTGATAGACACAAGAAGAAAGTAAGAACAATACTTAACTGGGAAAACTGCAAGTCATGTTAATATTCAAATACATACAAATGCTTTGACCAAAGTCATGATTGATAGACACAAGAAGAAAGTAAGAACAATACTTAGCTGGGAAAACTGCAAGTCATGTGACAATATTTTTGTGTATGAATTCACTCACTTTGAATTCAACAGTAGTCCACACGCATGCTGCTACTTCTAGTGCACTGGACAACTACTTCTAGTGCACTGGACAACTACTTCTAGTGCACTGGACTGATTTTTGCGTGTGGATTAGCTTTCCCTATTACTTGTGTCCCTCGCCATCAGGCGAACCCACTTCGGCTTCTGAGGTGCTTTTAATTTACATCCCAAAGTCAAGGATGAGAAGTCAACATTTTAGTCCGACTGACCGGTGCAGAGGTTGAACCCACTAGCTCAGCAACAGCATACAGGAATGTGAAGAGAAGCACTCTGATCCATGCAACCATGTTGATCTCCTTATCACAGTATGATTCATGAGATTACTTTTCTGGGATTGTGATAGGACTTCAGTTTTTCCAGCTAAATACTCTTGTATAATTGTTGTTGTTTTTTGTTTTTGTTTGGAGTGGGGGGGGGGGGGTGTTGATAAAGACTGGTTGATATGTTCACTTGTATTTATGTGTGTTTGCCTATTCGTCAAGCTTTCCAGTTATATGTTGTGTTCAGTCAGATCAAAACAGTTGGACAACAGCTTGGCCGCAGCCAATCCTTTTTTTCTTGGTGATTGTCTTGAACATCAATGCAGAAGTCACTAACCAAGATCTAACCTTGGAAACACACAGCACATTAAGCTGTTACAGCTGTTAGTACTTCACTAAGGGGTCGACGTGCTGTTTGTGGGAAAGTCATACAAAATTTCCACTGAATCTTTGGAGCCGCCCTTGATAAATGGAAGCCTATTTCTGTATTATATTTTACACAGTTATATAAAGTGTTTTACAACAGCTGAAGCCATAGATGTGATTAAAAGTAAACCATATTTGTCCTGTTAATACAGAAATCTGTCCTTTGTCAAAACAAATGCAAAATTATTAAATATGCCAGCTATTTAAATTAAGAGACTGTATACTGATGAGATGGTCGTTAAAATAAATCAGAATGACATAGTTAAACTGTAGTAAATAAAATGAATGATAATTACATCATCATAATGACATTGTTCAACTGTTTTGTGTTGATGACGTGAATGATCGAGACATTGTTAGACTGGCGTATGTTGATGAACTGAATGATAATGGCATTTTTCAACTGATATTTGTTGATGATCTAAGTGATAATGACATTGTTAAACTATTTTGTTAGATGATGATGACATTCTTCAACTGTTTTGTATTGATGAACTGAGTGGTAATAACATTGTCTTAAACTGATGCATCTTCTCTACAAATTGTGTTTTCAGGGGAGGCAAGCAATTGAGTTTGTTATAGAGAAATTGACGAAAGAAGCACGAGAGTTATCTGCCGAGGCTCAGAAGTGCATGGACAATGTTTTACCCAAGACAAATTCCTTATGATATTAGCTATTTCTAGTGTGTGTTTGTTTCCGTGATAAACTGGTGATGTTTGGAGTATCTAGTACTTTTGACACAGAATTTTGTGGGTCGTTTTAAGACCTACTGTGATGTAATGTCATTTTAGTGCCTTCAGATCTGTCAGTGTCATGTTGGGATGGTTGAGTAATATTTAAGTGAGATGTTCAATATTATCAGTCTCTCATATCCCTCCGTAAGGGATCTTGATGCTACCTCATGGGTCATGTGTACAGGAAGCTTCAGTAAAAGCATTTTGAAGGCCCTGGCATTGTTTCTGTGTCAGTCAGTGCCCCTGTACGTGTGTACATGACACAGCTGTGACCACTCGTGACATATCATAGTGCAGGTTTTGGGGAGAGTGAAATGGTTCTGTTGAGCAAGTCATGTCTTGTCAAAGTTGAGCTGACTGCGTGTTTGAATTCTCAGCTACATCTTTTTGTTTAGGAGAAATGTATTTTAGTTTGGCTACTACATTATTGTGGCTCAATTATTTCTTTACGGCTGTCAGTCAGAAGACTGGTGATGAAGTCGTCTGATCATGTCTCTCCACTTTCTCCTATCCTTTTCATTAGGTCAATCATTCAGAAGACTGGTTTTTGAGTCGTCTGATGATGTCCCTGTACTGTCCCCTGTCCTTATTACTAGGTCGGTTAATCGGAAGACTGGTATTGCAGTCGTCTCTTGATGTCACTCTGCCATCTCCTATTTTCTTTTGCTAACCTTAAGTCTGTGCCCAATTTTTCTTGTATGATGTAATTTTTCCTAGGGCATCCTCTTTCTCATGACCTGAATCTTGCCCTCAGGTATTTTCAGTCAAAGATCTTCATGTTTCAGTAAGACCAAGCCAAGATAACCAGGTTGTATGCTGTTAGAAAGTTGTCTTCTTTTCTCTGATGTCTTTCAGAATTTGTTTGATCACTTTTCTGTCCAGCTTATTATTTCCACATCTCAAAGGCTAACACATACTTTTCATCTCTTTTCTTTAGAGTCCATGTTTCAGAGCCAAATAGTGCTATGGGCCAGATATGAGTAGTGATTATTTCTTTCCTCAGTTCAATATTGATGTAACTCAATTGACAAGAATGTGTCTTATACATATATGATCAAAGGGTCATAATCAACTGCACGTTAATTATGTCATGAAGTTTCTTCTATTTATAATTCCTCTTTCATCCACAGTTATAACTTTAACAAAGGCAGCATGCTTAGCTTAGAATTTCTGACATTTCCATAGTGTGTTATGAATAGAAATAGGTGATTGCTGTTTGCTAGACTGTTTGCTGCTGAATGTTAGCCCCTGACGGTGTTGATGCTTCTAGTGTTTTGGTGTGTTGTCCCAGTTTTGTTTGTACCTATGGCACACATGGTCTTTTCTATCTGCTGGACAACTGAAGGCAACTGCTTGGGCTATCCTCTGCTCCTTTTCTGCAGTTAAATATGGTGGGAGCTTTCCGAATTGTTCCAGACTTTACGTCCTCATCATAGAAGATTGACAAGGTTCAGAATTTCTGGGCACAAGCAGAGAGCAGTGGGTTATCTCACAAGGCTGGTAGCCATGAAAGCTGGACCTGGATTGCTCTGAAAAGTTCTGGGTTGACGGTGCGACGGTGCCATGGTGCCACTGTGACAGACCTAGTTAGTTGCTATTTGTTTAGTTGCTACAGTTTGTACAGAGTATAAAGATACGAGTAGTATCTGGATTATAAGATTGTGGTATAATGGTTGAGACTGTACATTATCACTTGCAGACACACGCATACATACAGCTCTTAGCTGCAGTTTTAAATGCAAGGAGTATCTGAAAAAGGAGCATAAAGATACAAGTGGTATCTGAAATTATAAGGTTGAGATGATATAGTTGTCGAGACTATGTGCATTATCATTCACACACACACACTACTAGATGCAGTTGTAAATGAAATTGGTATTTGAAAAGCTTCAAACCCAGGCCTTCATTATTAGGCTTGTTGACGGATGTCATTTAAAGTTTGTTAGTTCTCCAAGCTAATCTTAAGATTTTTTCCATTGTCTTTACAATGCCTGTGTTTCTAAGATACAGAACAAAATATAACACCATCATTATTATGTGTTTATCTGAAGTAAGCTGTAGCTTGCAAACATTGGTCATTAGCTTTGAAGTTTGTGTCAATCTACACAGGTAGTGTTCTACTGATATCATTTTTGTTTCCTGAATATTTGTTGATTTTTTTAATTGATAATAATTATGTATTTACAAAAATTTATTCAGTAGTATTGTAGCTAGACTTGGGGGAACCATGACATTTGAGCACTTGAAATGCACTAGGCCACAAATATATTAAATAAGGTACTAGCTACAATATAAACACTTGGTTCATGAAGTGGAACAAGTGATGCACTCAGATTTGCATGAGACCTGGTTCATGAAGTGAAACTGAAGGACCATCAAGCTTTACATGGTTTAGTTTGTGACAAATTTCTGACTAGTGGCTGGTAGTCATGGTCAGTAACCATTACCAAACTTTGTTTCATGTTGTACTGGTTATACTTTTTAAACATTCCCTTTATAATCACAGGTTAGCAGAAAATAACGTGAAAATCATTTACCCTTTAAACATGACATGAGAACTCAATGAAAGAGAAACATTGAGTTTGCCAAACATTCTTAAGTATAGATACAATTTGAGGTGTTAGTGAGTGAATAAAGTACCCTTTTACATGCTTTAAGGCACACTGGGGATCTGAAGCTAGCGCCATATTTTGTAAACCAAGCAGCACTCGCTGGGTGATGTCAGTATCACACCAGCTGCCTTTATTTTCCTGGCACCAATTTTAGACCTGGGAGCCTAGGTCAGTTTAAAAAATTTGAATTTGCACCCGACACATAACGAACCCAAAGCCACCAGGTCAGCAGGAGAGCATCTAGCCACTACATTACCATGGCTGAAGATTTATTTGCTATAGCAAAGGCAGCCTGTTTCAAGATGGAACACCAATAAAAGCTATCAATTTGAGAAAAAGAGCATTAAATTGCTGATATAGAAACATATACTGTTTATGCATGTGAAACATGACTAATAAGCTGAGAAACATCTAATGGCTGAGGAAATGTGGTTCTTGAGGAATATGCAAACAGTACTATGGACGGATATAAAAATGAATGGGGCTATCCTTCAAGAAACAGGTGAAAACTAAATTGATTAGAGAAATTAGGCATACACATTCATGAATTTTTGGGCATGTCATAATTTTAATAACTGAAAAACTTGATGGGAAAAAGCGAGGGGAGACAAAGTGGTAAATACCTGGATGGTTTGACCGGTGGAATAATCTGGATGAGAGCATAGCCATGACCAGGGACTGGTGATCATGTGAGATGGTGAACTATGACCGCCCTTGCTTATCTGCATGGTGATGATGCTGATGGCAGGTGTACTTCAATTAGTTTTCAGCCTGAATTAGGATGTCTAATAGCTCTGATATTATAGCCAGGCATGCTCTATGAATGTCTGGGAATGTCCCGAGTACAGTGATGTCCATTCTTAATTCTGGTATTCAGTATAGTTTTGGTAGCATATACCCACCATAATGTC
The DNA here is from genome assembly GCA_014155875.1 of Cepaea nemoralis. Taxonomy (NCBI): domain Eukaryota; kingdom Metazoa; phylum Mollusca; class Gastropoda; order Stylommatophora; family Helicidae; genus Cepaea; species Cepaea nemoralis. The sequence continues at coordinate 358,783 of JACEFZ010000856.1, forward strand.
CCGAGTACAGTGATGTCCATTCTTAATTCTGGTATTCAGTATAGTTTTGGTAGCATATACCCACCATAATGTTATGAGAATAAGTCAGTGACATGTTCAGTAATCTTCGGGACCTGGTGACAGCAAATACCGGTAAAACTCCTTTCCCTGGTGACAGCAAATACCAGTAAAACTCCTTTCCCTAGTGACAGAAAATACTGGTAAAACTCCTTTCCCTGGTGACAGCAAATACCGGTAAAACTCTTGTCCTGCGAACTTGTGAATGAGCACAAGTTTGTAACTATATATAGGAAAAACTATGGTTTACTCAATCACAATGAAATAAATAAATGTAAGCCCAACAGAACACAAATAGTCACATTTCATGCATGTTCAAATGTAAACAAACACATTTGTTCCTAACTGAGTACTTCTAGTCACCTTATGTTCTGTGGTCTCATTCCAAATTCTGTCAAGAAAGGTTTTGGTGCAGATACATCCTAAGTCAATACTAATTGAATTCATGCTGAGCTGACCCAGTCTCTCTATTTATGATAATTATCAGATCTTCTTCATAAGGATGTATGTCTCTTTGCACACACACTGTGTGTTTCCAAAGAACGGTAGCGTGTGAGGCATTTATCAGCCATGCCGCTTCTTTCTGTCATCTGATTCTTTAAAGTGTGTATTCACACAGTCATGGTTTTAATGGGCATTTAATTTGATTCCTGTACTTTCTGTTGCAGGTGACAACGAAATAGAGTAAACATATCTTGGTACAATTCTCTTGATCTTTTAGGTGTTTCTGTATTGAGCCTGGTTTTAATTGTCTCAGTGCTCTACACTCCAGCTTAGCTGTTGTGTTTGTAACAGATTCATTGTGAATGAATACACCAGAGTTTGTCCCGCACATACATAATGCAGTGATAATAGTTGTCCTAATTGTCCATAACTATGTCAAGCATAGTCAACAATTATATGACCAAAATATTATTAAGTTTACAGTGTTGTTGTATACATATAATTTATCTGATTTGCTTACATTTTCTGTATATTATTTCACTAGTGTTATCACTCACCCCCAGCTATCCTTGTAGAATGGTCTAATTATGGCTTTGTCGTGCAATGAGTGAAACATTTCTTATGTAGATAAGTTCCATTAGAGTTGGGAACAATAATCCAAATAAATAAATAAGTCTCTCAACTCATGTTATTTTCCGCAGATCAGCACGGTCAAATGGGTGAGAACATGAGTTCTTAAACATCCAGTGTGCTGAAGCCGAGGTAAGCGGTTCAACCCCTACACCGGACAGCTGGACTAAAATGTTGACCTGTCGTCCTTGACTTGGGGACATAAATTACAAGTACCTCTGAGGTCGGAGTGGGTTCGCCTGATGGCAGGACAGTTAATAGGGAAAGCTGACCCACACAAAATTCAGACCATCACTACTATAAATAGTGTGTGTGGACTACGCTTGAGTTCAATGTGAGAGAATGCAAAAAAAAATGTTATTTTCCAGTGCTGACTCCCCCCAAGCTAATACAATAGAAGTAGTCAGCACATTTTGACCCCCTGAAATCTGTTCTTTGGATCAGAGAACACAAATATGCTTCTCTATAAACCAGACAAATTAGGAAGCAATTGAAAGCAATAGCCATGCGTTCAAATCCCTATTGAAGTGGCTTTGTTTTATTACATGGGCGCCCAGGTTGACGCTTTAGTTCAAACCAAACACCTGTATTAAAACATTCAGATCCTGAGATGATGGTTAAACCAATCATCTGTATTAAAACATTCAGATCCTGAGATGATGGTTCAAACCAATCATCTGTATTAAAACATTCAGATCCTGAGATGATGGTTCAAACCAATCATCTGTATTAAAACATTCAGATCCTGAGATGATGGTTTAAACCAAACCTCTGTATTAAAACATTCAAATACTGAGATGATTTTTGAAGTTCACTGTGTGAGTGGGTGGAATGGGATGGGTTTAGAAGCTTGAATGATTATCTCTTGATTATAATGTTGGATTCGTTTGTTAGTTTTTGATGTTGCATCACATTTGACAATCTTTGCATGTCCTTGAACTAGCAGGCAACAGATAGTTTGTGGAGCCTGTATTGTTCAGTGGTGTGTGGCATCTAGAGGCAGATATTGTGTGCAGGTGCCCCTGTAAGCAGTAATGTATGACATTATTGACTTGTGTCCCTCAATCATCGGCTGATGTAGTGATAAACTCAGGTGCTTTCAGCATTTTTACTGATGTTTTTGCACATATTTTGTTTCCTCCACTGTATTATAGACCATGTGTCTATGTTGTCCAAGTGATTGTGTGGCAGTGAAATGTTAGTGCCTAGAGAGTCAGTGAGTTTGTCTTGCTGTGTAATATAAGTATCTCATTAACTACCTTCCATTGCTGACAGTGCTAGTCTTCATGAGGTTGGGAGAATAATTGAAAGTAAGCAGTAACAGATCCAGCTTGTTCAAATATCATGACAAGATGTGACAAATTGAAATGGGAAAATTGTTTTGTTAGTCAACAGAGCGAGGAGCAGGTGGCCAAGTGGCTAAGAATGCTGGGTTCTCCTTCTGGAGACCTGGGTTTGATTCCTTGGTAAGGTGTGGATTTCTTTTAATGTTGGGGGAAAAAAGAGCCCTAACCTGCACAGTTCGCAATGACTGCACTAGCCAGGCGGCCTTAATTCCCCAGGCTCAAGGCACCCCTGTCCTACACGGCAAGGTATTAAAGGCAGTAGATGAAAATTTGACTGTCAACAGAGCACCCTTATTGCGCATCAAGTGATTAGTCCATAAGTGCTCAGACCCCCTCCTCAGTATCTCTTCCACACTGACACCAGTTCTGTGTTGGTTTACAACTTGGCTTTCAAAATGGCTCTCTAGTCTACCGTGACCCCATTTGACTTGATGTTCTTGCAGTCTGGTCAAGAGTTGCAGAATCACATCCTTGAGTCGTTAACTCATCCTGCCCCCCATGAGCCGATCCACTCATTTGTTTCTTCTTACACCTGCATGTCCTGGCACAAAAATGAAACAAATATTCCAAATGGACAAACTACAGCTGAAATTATAGATGATGTGATAATCCACTTGGTCAGTTTTGACATGTATCAAAGTTGTCTGATCATGTGACTCTACTGTCCCGTTTCACCAGTTCTCTCAACATAAGACAGAAGCCCAATGTTCTTACATGTCTGTATGATGCATTTGTTTCTTGGACAGCTCTTTTATTTTTCTCCGGAACTACTTAACTAAACATTTGCTGGTAATTATGAACAGCCAATAAATGCTGGGGTTCATTGCAATGTCCTGTAAAGGATATGCAACTAACATGCTGGTGAAAATCTCCATATATCATATGCTGGGCTGCTATTAGAAATACTGCAGGGCAACATCCTGTGGTCGAAAATACTGCAGGGCAATATCTTGTGGTCAACAAATGTAAATAAATTTATTCCAGCCCAGCATGGTTTTTGTATAAGGTGATTGAGGTATAAAGTGGCTTTTCTATGAGGGTTGATTTGATTGCTAAGGTCTTCACCAGTTGTGCTAGATTTGACATGTTCTTAGTTTTCATTATTACAGCTGTTTCCACATGGCTGAGTTGAGCAGTTTGTTGAGCCGGGAATATCCTAGGTTTTCTCTAACCTAGTGAACCTCATCACTGTTACATGTTCATACTTCTTACTTTTGTTCATTTTAATGAATAAAAATCAACATTTGCTTCTCATAAATCTGTTTCAAAGATCACAGTATTTATTGCAGAAATCATGTCAGGCAATGACTGATGTTGCAGTTTCAATTTCAGATCTATGGCAGACACTGATGTTGGGAAATCAACCAATCATGTTTTAAAATGTCAGTGAACATTAATTCCTCATCGTTTTAAAGCATTATGCATAATGGCATGGCAAATGGCACAGCCCATGGAAATTAAATCATGAAACTTACAGTAAAATCATTGACAGCTAAGTTAAGATAAAACCATAGAGTTGATTGATGTTATCCTGTGTCCAGATCAGAATGATACTTCAAGAGAAAGGGCAGCTGAAAACAAAACATTATATGTATTAACTAAACTGTACAGGAACATGTTCCACTTCTCGAGGCACGTTAGGTATATGTTATTAGTCCCATATGCTTATAGACCAATCACCTCATATGGGAGATGTCTGAATTCACCGGTCACCTTTATTTTCCAGAGCAATTCCTGGCACACATTATAGCCAGGTCGAACTTGGAGCCCAGGTCCATTATAGTTCATTATACAAAGTTTCTGTATTACTGGGGATTCAAACACATGATCACCAGGCTGGCATGCAAGTGTACAAGCCACTGCACTAACATCCCACACACACACACACACTCACATATATATATATATATATATATATATATATATATATATATATATATATATATATATATGTGTGTGTGTCTGGAGAGTGGTGATCAAGTTATCTGATCATATCTCTGAACTGCCCTCTATTGTCAGCAACTCCTTCTAGCTGAGCATACAAGTCTGTAAACCCCCCTCCCCCCAGTTCTTGCTGCATGCTTATGGTGTCATGTTATTATTCCTGTGACATCTTTTTCTCTCTTGCCCTCCACTATTTTCAATGATAGACCTCCATGTCTCATATTGTGACAGATCTTTTATATATATATATATATATATATATATATATATATATATATATATATATATATATATATATATATAGTCAGTCAGTCACTTCCTTCTTCTCCAGATGTCTGCCCTGAAGCAGCCATTAATGACCATGACCCTGCAGTCATCTGATGAAGTTGTTATTGCTTATATTATAATTTGTTGTCCAGCAGTTGACACTTGCCACATACAGCTGATTGCTTACCTTGTATGTCTTCTGTTATGTTCCGTAAATATCATTTTTCTTTTCCTTATGATTTTCATTTGTTTTGATGGTCAGAAAATATTCAGCATTCTTCAATATAAAAACCACAATAGACTTTACAGATGTAATGTATCTGCCACAGAACAGAATATTTCAAAGTGCCAATAGATTGTTGATTTGAAGTACATGGGCCGTGACAGAAAACAAGGAGAATGTCACATCAGCAACATATTCCAATTTATGATAATGATACAACTTTCATAGTTACCTCATCTTGCCTTGGTAAATTTGTATATTAATCAGTTCTGTATCAGAACTGTAATTGCCTCTACAAACAATACTGTTAGCATATTTTCATGTTATCTAAACAGGAATACTTTGCTACTGGTTTTTTGTATAGCACTCACATCTTTACAAGGGAGGCTGTTGGACTATATATTCTGTTTTTTTATTATGCTATTCTTGTCTTCTACTGTCACTCTTGGTATGTTTACTTTCCCAGAATTGCTTGCATCTGTATATTCCTTCCAATAGTTGCTTTATGACTGGTGGGTTTACCATACAAGATTTTTGCCATTCTGATCGTTCTGTTTGATCTGTGTGCATTTAGGTAAACTTAGGTCTTTTAAGTTTATAACTATGTTTGCATTATATTTTTAAAGATTTATGTCCTCTTTTCTTGCTTGTCATGCACTGTTTTCCCTGTTAGTTATGTGTACTGTGTGTTTTTATTTTTTTCTATTTCAAGTTCTCTTTATAGCTTTTCAGATGTATATTTCTAATGTATATATCACCCAATAGTTCCCTCACACACAGGTTGCTGTTACAGCGTACTGTATTGTACAATGTGCTGGCTTCTTTTGTGGCACCTCATGTGTACATGTGTATGTTTTACAATTACTTGTGTGACACAGTGTAGCTCATTTTCTTACTTCTTTCGATAGCTAGTAAAGTAAGAGAGTCAGATTATCTGAAATTACATACAATTGATTCATTTCAAAGCAGGGCATTAATGACATTTTTAGTACTGTCTGGTCATAATATGTATCAGTTTTACAACACATGTAAACCAAGAGTCGCAAGACATAAATGGAGAGAAAGGTAGCATGATCTACATAAAGTAACATCTATGTAAAGTAGGAGCATCTACATAAAGTAAGATGATGTATCTACACAAAGTAGCATGATCGTGTAAAACAAGTAGCATGATCTACATAAATTAGTATGATCATGCAGTCATTTCAAGCTGTGTAGTAATGAATTCTTTGGCAATACTCATTATCATTGGATCAAAGAAATTATGTAATTTTTCTTGTTGCTGAAAACACTGAACAAACAGTATTAGGCTGTTACCATGTGGGTGATCAGTATGTGGTGGTCATGTGATAGAGTTATGTTAAACTAATCAACAGGCTTGTGTGGTCATGTGTTCACATTCCCATTGAGGCAAGGGTTTGTAACAATTGTCCTGGGCTTTTAGGTCGACACCTGACTGGTACCAGAAACTTCTGGGAAGTAAAGGGCAACTGGTGGGTATCGACAACCTCAATCGAGTGGTGATTGGTCTATACAAACCTGAGCACTGTATGCCCCGTTGGCCTCCAGACATGGAGACGGGTCTTTTATTTACTTGTACTTAATATCACATGGCGTTTGTATTTCTCACGACTAGCTGACTTTGTTGTTGCCTGGCACCAAATAACAACACAAACATGTTGTTCTCTGATAAATGCAGGTATTTCTGTTTAGTTGCAGAGTTATTTGCACAAATAAAAGCTGTGAAAACATTACAGGTTGTGTTTTCTTTTATGTGAGATAGATAGTTCAGTTTTCATGGATTAATATGGCTGCTGGCGTCAGATGTGTGTCTGGGTATCTGATGTTTGAGTCTGAAAAACCAGTAACATTTAGTGAGTTCAACAACTTTCTGTGGCATGTGATCAAAGAATGGCCATGATGTCATGAGACACACACATGTGTGCTGCTACTCTCATGGCTGGAGCTAATAGTGTCACACGTGTGCTGCTACTACTCATGGCTGGAGCTAATAGTGTCACATGTGTGCTGCTACTCTCATGGCTGGAGCTAATAGTGTCACACATGTGCTACTACTCTCATGGCTGGAGCTAATAGTGTCACACGTGTGCTGCTACTCTCATGGCTGGAGCTAATAGTGTCACATGTGTGCTGCTACTACTCATGGCTGGAGCTAATAGTGTCACACGTGTGCTGCTACTCTCATGGCTGGAGCTAATAGTGTCACACGTGTGCTGCTACTACACTCATGGCTGGAGCTAATAGTGTCACACGTGTGCTGCTACTACACTCATGGCTGGAGCTAATAGTGTCACACGTGTGCTGCTACTACTCATGGCTGGAGCTAATAGTGTCACATGTGTGCTGCTACTCTCATGGCTGGAGCTAATAGTGTCACACGTGTGCTGCTACTCTCATGGCTGGAGCTAATAGTGTCACACGTGTGCTGCTACTACTCATGGCTGGAGCTAATAGTGTCACACTGTGTGCTGCTACTACTCTCATGGCTGGAGCTAATAGTGTCACACGTGTGCTGCTACTACTCATGGCTGGAGCTAATAGTGTCACACGTGTGCTGCTACTACTCATGGCTGGAGCTAATAGTGTCACACATGTGCTGCTACTCTCATGGCTGGAGCTAATAGTGTCACATGTGTACTGCTACTCTCATGGCTGGAGCTAATAGTGTAGGGATATTGATTTTCCCTGTAGTGGGTTTTTCTGATTATGAAGGCACCTGCTTTTCCCCACCTGTGATCGTGTTTCCTACTGCCACAGGTGATCTTAGTCCATGCCATGCGGCGTTTGTAATCTCGTCTGCTCACAGCCATCTGTCTCGTGTACAGCCAATCAGTTCTGATACTACATGCCATGATGTCAAATTCACCGCTCCATCTCTCTTGGACTCCACCTGCCCCTCTCATCCTTGTCAGCTTTCCCCTTTTTATAACATGCTCAAGTATGTGGACAGTCATCTGATGATACAAGTAAGCAGTTCTCAATTTTATAAGGGGCGTTCATTTGAAATCTGTTCGTGCCGCACCGCACGTAATTGCGTACGTTGAACATGATCATATCATAGTCATGTGATAAGTACTGACCAATTAATAAAAGAGCACGTGCTTATCGTCCCATGATGCATAGGTTCTGTTTCTGACCGTTGAGAAAATGGCCGGGTTGATCCAAAATCCGTCCAAAGAAGCTCAAAGAGCGGTGATTCAGTTTCTTTCATTTGAAGGATGTCGACCAGTGGACATTCATCGAAGAATGCAGGCAGCGTACGGTAACAAATGTGTGTCGAAGACAACAGTGACAGACTGGGCACGAATGTTTCGGAAAGGACGTCAGTTCACGACAGATCTTCGACGGCCGGGTCAAGCGCATATTGTTGCAACAGAAAAAACCATCGCCAAAATTGATGCAGCAGTACAGATGAACCGTTGTCGAAGCATACGTTCGCTAGTGAAAGAATTTGATGTGTCAATTGGGACAATTCAAAAGGTCGTTCGTAAGAAACTGCAATATCGGAAGGTGTGTTCACAGTGGGTACCACGGATGTTGACCGACCACCAAAAAGAGGAACGCATGGGATGGTGTTTGAACCACTTGCTGCATTACAGAGTGGAGGGTGATGCATTTCTCTTCCGCATAGTAGCAGGCAATGAATCATGGTGTCACCACTTTGAGCCAAGCAGCAAAAGAGAGAGCATACAGTGAAAGCATGCTGGATCACCAAAAGCCAAAACATTCAAGTTACAGGTTTCTGCTGATAAGGTTATGATGAGCGCATTTTTTGACAATAAAGGGCTATTGTTGGCCGACTTAAAGAACCTGGTGTCAACATCAACTCTACCTACTACTTGCAAACACTAGACAAACTGCAAAAAGCCATCAAGAATAAACGACCCGTCATGCTTTCTAATGGTGTGATTTTGTTGCACGATAATGCTTATCCACATGTCCGCAAAGATTGTGCAGGAAGCATTAGCAAGGAAGAAGTGGGAAATTCTGCAACATCCAGCCTATAGTCCTGATTTGTCACCATGTGATTTTCATTTATTCTGACCTATAAAAAAGCTCTCAAGGGGCAACGATTTCACACAGATGCAGACGTAATGAACTTGGTTCAGTGAGCAACCACAATCCTATTTTGCAGACGACATTCGCCGCCTACCCAAGCAATGGGATGCTTACCTGAATGGCTATGGTGACTTCTTCTGACCAACCCATGGTGCATAATTCATTCAAAATGAATACTTTGTTTAATTCTACCACACCTGTTAATGTTTCTTTCATGCTTTTGTAATAAAGCCATTGGAACGGGTTTCAAATGAACGACCCTTATACTATATTATCCAGTTTTCTTAAATGTCCATATCTTGTAGAATGTCACTGTGCTTCTTTTTCTTGGTTTTGACTGACACAACATTCTGGAACAATCAGTGCAATGCACATCACAAGTAGGTACAATCTGGCAAGCAGAAAACACTTCAATTATGATTGGTTTTATTGAAATTTATTGACAGTGATAGCAGGTAAAATACACACAAAACATTGTCTAGTGCAGTAACTGTATAATACATCATTATAGTAATAAATGTAATAGTAGCGTATATAGTTTGTATAATTATGAATGTCTTTTGTGGTTCCACAAATGCATGCATGTCACACAGAGCCTTAGAGTGTCATCAGCTGCTAACAGCCTGCCACTATTGTGTGTTTAATTAGTTACTGATACAATGAGCTAGTGTATTCTGACAGTTAAGACAAGCTTAATAAAATGATCTACTGTAGAAACAAATATGTGTAAGTTATAAATGTAATTTCACATACTCCAAGACTGCCCAAGATATGACATATATAGACAAACCTTCTTGCCTGGGGACACAACAGTGAAAGATAAATTATATGGATCGCTGAGTGAACTAAAAAGACAGTGAAGTTCATATGAGACAACATTGCAGTTATAGACAAATTTCAAGCGAAAAGAAGAAAAAGACAGTGTTACAGTAAAGTAAAAATATAAGCTTGGATAGTTGCAACAAAAAACTTGAATAGTATATATCTCACGCTTAATGTTAATATTAAACCGGTGCACAAAAATACACATCCGCCATATGAAGAAAATCTCTTTATTTCAAGAATTGTCAGTAATGCTGTTACTTGAAACAAACACCACTGCTCACTCTCTTGTGCTCAGCCTCTGCAATGAGGGAGCTCCATGGCAAAGTAAGTCTGCCTTTGGTCTGAAGGCTGTGGTTTTGTTGTAGGACTATATTGTTGAGACCAGGAGTGCAGTTTCTCCAGAAATCCCATGGAGCATTGCTGGAGCTACACTGTTCATGCTTAGCGTGATACTCTCAGCAGGCGGCTTCCGTTGTGTGGAGCAAGATCAAGGTAGATGGAATCAAAGCTGCTGAAGTTGATTCTCCTGTAACCATATCATCCCAGACAGGCGGAGCTTATGGATGTTAACTGCCCCTGCAGTCTACTGGCTGTATCAACTCTTGGTTTCTCCTCTCAAATATTCCCTTCCACTTATTTAAGTTCATTCTGAACTGTGGCAGTCTGTGCTGCGTTTATTCAATAGTAGCTGTGCCATCCTGCAGTGCCTGGCCATGGGAAGACTGCAGCACTGATCCCATACATGTGCATGTTTTAGAAGTCAAGCTCTGTCGTTGTCAGCGACATACTGTCTAACATGTAATGTCACAGAATGATGTCTAACATGTAATCTCACAGAATGATGTCAGATCTCACACATCAGTTTGAGATTCATGCAGATAGACACATCCAAATCAAAATAGATCTTTTTGGGAGGATATTAATGATCATAATTGAATAAATAAGAAATGAATACTTTGTCTACAATGCAAAATTAAAATGAATAACTACAATCCACAACCTCAGCTACACACAAGACTTTCTTGTCCTGAGTAATCGCAAGCACAGATAATAGCCGACGCATCAGAGTATCCCACCACATTACTGTTCTTGCTATCTCAAAGCAATTGGGTTGTCTACCCTCATCAGCTCATTGCATTCTCACGAAGGTCCTGGCTGAATGCATTCTGACCCTGAGACTGAGTTGGCAAGAATGGTTAGTTTTCCTTGACGTTTGGAAGTGTTGGGATTTCATGAGAAGATGGTTTCATGTGCATGAAATGAATGTCTGCATCTGTTGGAGATTGATACAGTTTGAAAGTCTGCCTACTGGAGCAATTCTAGTGGCCCTTGTGGTGGTGGTTTGAGAAGGGGAGGGGGGATGAGAGATTGATAGTTTGAAAGCCTGTATACTCTGGCAATTCTATTGGCCCTTGGTGGGAGGAGATTGATACAGTTTAAAAGTCTATACTCTGGCAAGCCTATTTGATGGTGGTGGTTTGGGTGGAGGGGGGGGGGGGGAAGAGATTGATATGGTGTCAAAGTCTGCCTACTCTGGCAAGTCTACTGGGCCTTGGTGGTGGTGGTGGGGTGGGGAAACTTAGATAAACTTAGTCATTCCCATTACCCAACTGTGCAGCCTTTGTTGCTCTGTGCTGACTTTTAATCATGTTGATGTTTCCTTTGATGCCAGTCCATCAAATTGATATAGTCTAACCAACACCCCCAACACTGACACCCACACAGCAGCAGCTGCAAGCTTCAGGTGCCACGTCTGCAGCAAACACTGGCAGACTCGACTCTCACCTCCTCCCTGACACCTGACAGTTTGATGAAGGCGCTGTTACTGATATGATTATTTGTTACCCAGTTGTTTCAGTCTGGACATCTTCTGTCTGACATCTCTCATTATTTGTTACCCAGTTGTTTCAGCCTGGACATCTTCTGTCTGATATCTCTCATTATTTGTTACCCAGTTGTTTCAGTCTGGACATCTTCTGTCTGACATCTCTCATTATTTGTTACCCAGTTGTTTCAGTCTGGACATCTTCTGTCTGACATCTCTCAAAGGAGCATAGGCCCTCAACCACCTCACCCCCAGCCCTGTGTAGACTTGTTCATGACTGGTGGGATTTGGCAGCTCAGTTGTCTATGGGACAAGGTATCCCAGCCTGACACCAACCCTCCTGGTTGTCTATGGGACAAGGTATCCCAGCCTGACACCAACCCTCCTGGTTGTCTATGGGACAAGGTATCCCAGCCTGGCACCAACCCTCCTGGTTGTCTCTGGCAACATGCCGGCTGGTTACTGTGCTACTAACCCGTGCTTCCCTGACAGGCCCCAGTAACACAAGGGCAGAGTCTGCATATGGGAGGCCACATTTACCTTTATTGTTGGCTTAAATATGTCAACTTACTTTCAGACATCTAAATACACAACATGACAGCATATTTGGTTGTCTGCACACTGTCAACATGACAGCATATTTGGCTGTCTGCACACTGTCAACATGACAGCATATTTGGCTGTCTGCACACTGTCAACATGACAGCATATTTGGATGTCTGCACACTGTCAACATCACAGCATATTTGGCTGTCTACGCACTGTCAACATCAACAGGTGACTGTCCAACACTGATTTCAGTGGAAACGTCTCAGGGACAACGGGAAGACCAAGCATGTACCAGGCATTCAGAAATGGGCAGGAGGAAACCCCGCAGAGATGTAAATGCTGGCCAGACATAGACACATGTGGAAGCAAGTCATGCGGAATACAGCCGGGGTGGTGCTACTGCTCACAGGATGAACAAAGTAAGGGCATCTCCCTATAGCAAAGCTGTCTGCCTTGTAATCAGGTTGTGGACATTCAATTCACTGATGCAGTTTGTTCACAGACATCTAGGATACGTGGTGGCAGCTACAAAGTTTGTGCTCTATGTGACACTTTCAGCAGGTGGTTAGATGCTTTACAGAGTGGCATCGAATAACATGGGATAAAACCCAGTGCAATGGAGTACATCCTCTTGCTGCACCCCCACCTCCCTTTCCCCCCTCACTGTGAACTCGAGTTGTCAGTTTTTGTTTTATTAACAGAATGTTAAATAAAAAGTACATTAAAGTTGCAAAAGTATGGTAAGTTGCACTGTATTATCATTAATGCTGTACTGTAGAAGTACTAAATATGGCTAGTAATATCAAGTGAACAACAACAAAGAATGAAAAGGCATGTGTTACAAGAACAAATGATAAAAAATGTGAAATCTGATACAATAAAAACCATAGATATTAACAAAATAAAATCACAGCAGCGAGAAAGTTTTCTCTGTTGTCGGGTCAACCCAGATATGCCACACATTTTAACCACAAAAATAATGAATTACTGGTTCCTTGTTCTACAGGATTACTTAGCTCTTCTCTGTCTAACATCCTGCGAGACACAATAATCACAATGCAGAAAGCATCTCATGCCCTTTTGGTGATAGGATTTTTTTTTAAACATTCAGAGGAGAAGTAAACTTGAAAACTTAATGATGACTGGCAAATACAATGGGAAAAGGGCAAATACAATGGGAAAAGAGCAAAGGGGAAGGCAAAGAGATGAATACCTGGACAGCCTGGCCCTATGGCTGCTGGAGACAAGAACCCAGACTGGATCCAAGACTCAGGTGATCATGTGAGATAGCCATTCATAACCGCCCATGCTTATTGGTACACACATGATGATGATGCCCCAGCATTACAGACAAACAAATAAAATATTACTCCCATCCCCTCTATTCAACCTCTCCCATCAATTCAAGTAAGATCAGACATAATTGTTGAAAAATAGAAAAGTAAGTCACGCCATATATATGTCCCATCATACATCCCTAACTACAAATGTCATATTCAGCATGTTCCACTGTCTACAATTCTACAAGACATGTGTTCTACATATCTCATATTTTAAAATCTATAATTTTACAATTCTCTAATACTACAAGTTTATTATTCTTATGTCCTTTATTCTACATGTCCTTTATTCTACATACTGTTTATTCCAAAGACATTTATTCCACAAACATCTTATTTTACAGTTTCTATTAATGTATTCTACAGGTCTATTGTTCTACAGGTCCTTTAAAAGTACAAATCTATTGTTCTACAAGTTATTTAAGTCTAAAAGTCTCTTGTTCTATTGGTTCCGTAGTCTACAAGCCTATTATTCTACAAATTCTTTCCCCATTACTTATATATATGCTCTGTAATCGACATGTCCCATATAGTAAATGTCCCTTAGTCTATATGTCACTTATTCTACATGTCCTGTACAACAAGCCAGACAACACTATCACCACTTGGCACAGGCAGGGTTTGTATAATGTGCAGGTAATTAATTACTTTGCACAATTGATTTAATATCAGCCAGCCATAAGCATAGTCAGTGTATTTAACGTAGGTTGTTGTCTGCACAGATAAAGCCAGTGTACTTAACACAGGTTAATTTTAGCACAGATAAAGTCAATATACTTACATCGGTTGATATTTACTACTGTTGTATTCAGTTAACTGTTATGTCTATTGAAATCTTCCAAACTAAATATAACCTGTGCGTGCTGGTATACAAGTGTTATCACTGAAACAAATGTAGTTTTCAAATCTGTCAAAACTTCTAGGGATATCAACCACTGCAAACTTCCAGGTGGCACCATGAATGATCAATGACAAAATACAATGCTATTACACAGCCAATGAATGCATACACTGGTGTGTGTCTGTGTGTCTGTTATATGTATAGAAGCTGCAAGTAATTATAACCACATATATAATAAAACACAAGCTAACACAGCCTTACTTGTCATAAATATTCATAACACAATAAACTAGTAAACAGCGTTTAAGACATTCTGAAATAAACATGTGGAGATAGTATGTTATGCCCTTTAAATAAAGATAAAGCATTCCAAACTACGGGATGAGATGAACAGCATCCAAAATGATACACAGTAAAACGTTAGTAAACAGTGATAACAAAAACACACACCAGAAATAGCAGGCAAAAACTCACAGCAGCAGAATATCAATTCATAAATTGTTAGCTGATGTATCAAAACAATGGAATATACACAATAATAAAAAATGTCATTATATGTATAATGAGTTGACAATAAAGAAACATTATCGATGAAAATAACATAACGTTCATCCGGATACTTATCCAGGATTCCTTCAAGTAAAAGTAAAGTTAGTCAACAGATCATCCTCTCTGCACATCAAACTAATAGTCCATTAGTGCTCAGTATCTTCCTCACCAGTTCTGTGTCGGTTGACTATTCTTCTTTGCCTTCCCGCACTGCGCCCTAGTCTAGCTTGACCCTGTTTGAACTGATGTTCTTGCTTTCCAGTAAAAGTACAGTAACATAATAGCTGTAAGCCAAATGAGCATCACATGTTCAACAAAACGCTATAACGAACAGGCGATGTAAGCATTATTTATCCAAAGCACATTTTAAATTACATTACTGCCAGATTTTCCACATTGGTGAGACTAGAACTGGAGTAGATTAATTTATTTTAAACAGATCTTGAAAGTGGTGAGGGAAACATAATGAAAAGCAAAATATTGCCAATTTTGTAAAGTGTAACAATTGAAACCTTAAAGCTTAAGCCTGACCATCAGATAAAATCTTCCACTATGAACTGTGTTGATCATGTCAACGCTAAAACAAGTGGGTACACTTTAATATAAACAACCTTGACCTTAAAGCCAAAGTTAACCACACACTTCAATTTCCTGCAGCACAACACTAAAAGAGTTGATGACATAATGCAAGGCCATTGTTGGTGTACTTCTGTTTCCTGCAGCGAAATACTAAAAAAAAGTTGATGACATAATGCACCACTATTGTCGGTGTACTTCTGTTTCCTGCAGCGAAACACTAAAAGAGTTGATGACATAATGCACAACCATTGTCGGTGTACTTCTGTTTCCTGTAGTGAAACACTAAAAGAGTTTATGACATAATGCATGACCAGTGTTGGTGTACTTCTCATTTCAAGAGGTTAAGCCCATTTGCCTCGAGCTCATAAGGTTGCGGGTTTATTTTCAGACTCATTTAGCTCATGTGTATAATTTTTTTTTACGGATACCTGGGGGGTGTGGCTGTAGCTACATAGCTAGTGCTCTGTACGGCACTTTTGGCAGGCTGTTCTGTAGAAAAAAGACCAAGCCTTATGGGATAGAACCTGGTGCAATGAAGCCAATCGTCTTGTCTGTGACCCCCTTATTTGCTTGCTGATAACTGTTGACTGTAGTTATATATGAAATATGATATTGGGAAAATGATATATGTCAAATATAAGTGACATCAGCACAGTAGAGACAACAGCCAACTTTTGATGAATAAACAGATCAAGTGAATTCCATGCCAGGCACTGTTATAGAAGTGGCAAGTCACAAGGTTCACAAACATTAGATCTTGGCAGCATGATGTCAGTTCGTTGGCTCTCTTTCTCACAGACACCTCGAATGACCATTTGAAAATGAGTTGACCACATAGCTTTCCTCTGAAACAAATCCCTCCTCAGCTCAGGATGAAACCTAGACTACAGCGCAGTTGAGCTAATACTCTGCCCACTAGGCTTCCTCAGCTCTATGTGGGTAAACATGACAAACAAAACGTGTACACTAAATCTAACCATTAACAAGATCCGTGTGGTTCACAAAAACAGGGATGTGCATAAAATCAAATACAGTCTGCCAACAAGAAAAATTAACTATCACAAGAAAGGTTAACACAATATGGAGATTCTATCACAAAGTAAAACCATTGCTGCTTGGAACAAACAAATGATGTGATTGTTCCATTATATATATATATATATGAGAATAATTAACAGCTGTTCAGTGACAACTTAGTTTACTACATTATGTCTGCAGAAAACAACATTTTCTCAATTTATAAAACAGGAGCAGTGGTGGCATAGTGGTTAAGGCACCTGCCTGCCAAGACAGTGGTCCAGATTCAATCCTCTTACCTGACCAATACGGCCCTGGGATTGACCCTGCCTCATAAAAATATCTACCAGACAAGATTCATAAATGTCTGTGAATTGTCTGGGAAGGAAAGGCAGTGAGTGAGAGAACTGGTCATCCCACCTCATGTATTGTGTCCTGTAGCATATTAAGGTCGAACACTCCACACCCCAACTGGTCACCCCACCACATATATTGTGTCCTGGAGTATACAAAGGCCTAACACTTCACACCCCAGCAACAGTATTTGCTTTAGGACTACCTTTTGTTTTGTTTTTTCAAATATAAAACAAAGACTCATGCGACAGTAAGACAGGGCAATAGATAAGGCAAAATAATGGTCTCTCTAACATGAAGTAAGTTCAACATAAGAACCGGCACCGTATATTATACCAATAGTAAATTGGCATACTAGTCATCACAGAAATGTAAAAAACATTTTCCATTCTAATATAATCATCTCATATATCACTACACATGTGAATAAACATTTAATAATGAAAAGCACCAAGTACAAAAACAAACAAGAAACTGTGATACTAATCTAAACAAAGTGGATAATGATTCCATGTCTGTTACATAATCTTGAAAATACACTAAATGTGGTGTCAAGAATTCAGAAGAAATTAAACCCTGGATAAATACACACTAATATTGATTACAAATATACTGTTACAATATAAATCCAGTAGAGAAAGAGTATTCACACACTTAGGAACATCACAAAAGCTCTTGTGAAATGATATTCTTGTCCATGTCTACTTTGAATCTCCATAAGTTCTCTGTAAGAGTGCTTCTACCCTTATTGTCCTTGCAGATGTTTTCTATTAACTTGATGCCACCGTAGCATTTCTAATTAATACTGCTTCTTTCATAACATTTACAATCAACCTACAGTATTTCATAACATTTACAATCAACCTGCAGTATTTCATGATATTTCCCACCAATGTGAAGTACTTTATGACATTTACAATCAATCTCTAGAATTTCATATTTTCCCCCCAACCTGCATTACTTCATGATATTTACAATCAAGCTGTACTATTTCATGACATTTACAATAAATTTGTAGTACTTCATGACATATCCCACCAACGTGCAGTACCTCATGACATTTACAATAAACCTGCAGTACTTAATTACATTTACAATCAATCTGTAGTAATTCATGATATTTTCCCCAACCTGCAGTACTTAATGATATTTACAATCAATCTGTAGTAATTCATGATATTTCCCCCCAACCTATAGTACTTCATGATATTTCCCACCAATCTGCAATACCTCATGATATTTTCCAGCAATCTACAGTGATCTGTGACACTTTCCACCCCACCCAAATGCAGTCCTTCATGATACTTTCCCCACAAATACAGCCTTTAATCACATTTTCCACACTAATGCAGTTTTTCATGACATTTTCCTTCCAAATGCAGTTTTTCATGACATTTTCCAATAACCCACAGATTCATGACACTATCCAACAACACACAGCTTCATGACATTTTCCATTCAAATGCAGTTCTTCATGACATTTTCCACCCAAATGCAGTTCTTCATATTTTCCAATTACCACATCTGCATATTTTCCACCCAAATAAAATTCTGTATGACATTTTCCACCCAAATACAATTCTATATAAAATTTCATACCAACCTGAAGTCCTTTATGACAATTCTCACCAACCCACACTCCGTCATGACATTGCCCATTAAACTTCTGTCCTTTGACAATACCCGCCAGGTTGCCTTGCTGTGTGACACTTCCTATCAATTTGCTGACAACTGTGAGATTTCTGATCATAATGCTGTCCTCCATCATATTTCCTGCCTTCATACCATCCCTCATAACATGTTTCTCTAATCACCACCTGATGTAGCTCTTGTCCATTTTTTGTTCAACATTGTCAAATAACATTACCTTTTCACTTATTATTTCCATCCGATTATTTTGCAACTCCTATTAATCATAATGAAAAGTGGAGACACTGCTTTGTTACCAAGTATGAAAGAACATAAGAATCATTATTTTCAAAGCATTTAGATTTGGGCACTCAGGCCCATCTAACATTCTGCCCTTCTTAAATCTCTGTTTATGGACATTATTTCATTACTCGATCTATTAGTTTAATCTTAAACAACAATCATAAAGTAGAATAGCAAATTGATAGTAAATGTATGATAATGCACATGCACTGTAAGCAGGAAACATCAATTGGACACAAGCTTAGTCAGATTTGCTGTCTTAAATGATATGCAACAAACATATATTTCATATACCAAGACATTCCATATGAAGACAGCATCTGATCATACCTCAAGCAGCTATCTCCACTGATTTAGTGTACTTCTGCAATATCCACATGTCACTACACATTTTAGTTGTTCATACTCTTCATTTCAGTTTCAAGTCAAATTTTGTACAGCAACATTTACTATTATTCAGCAGTGGTTCAATCCTGTTAATCATGACTTATGTTATGTGTATTGCACAGATGTGTAAGTATATAATCAAATAGTGAAATAATAATACATATTATGAAGCATTTTAAAATGTATTCTAATTCCTTCAAATCATATTATACTATATGTCTATGAGTACACTGCTTCTCTAAATATTTACACAAATATAAACACTGATGACTACACGCACATTGCCTTATTCTTCCACACATACATTAAGGCCAATACAAATATAAAAAGTATATCTCTGACTGTTACATAATGATACAATTTTAACATTATTAATGAAGTTGGACCCCCCAAAACACAGGACTTTAAACTTAGCTTCTGCAAATAGTAAAGGCTCTTTTTACATGCCTACAGAGCACTAGATATGTGGAGCTAAACCCATATTTGTATAGACCAAATGGCACGTAGCGGGTGATGTGGTTGGTATTTGCCTTTACTTCCCAGGAATGTCCTTGCACCAATTTTAAGCTGAGTCGAATTGGGTAAATTGTAAAAATTCTAAATTGCCCCGATGCAGATCGAATCCAGGATCACCGCAATGCTACCACGACAAATACTATATTCTACATCTGATTGTTCTTGAAAATACCAAACCAGCATGGGGCAACACTGCACCTGCAATGTGTGAAGTATACCAGAAGGGACTTTGACATTTTATATAACTTTGACTGGTACATCACAAATAACTTGCCAGGGTTCTGTAGTCTTGTTAATGAATACTCAAGCCTGGTCATTATTCAAGTTAATGGTCAAGGCAACCTGTAGGACTCTCATGTCACATACGACATGGCCAGAAAAGCACAATGATGTTAATACACAACAGTTTCACAGATAAAACATCAACAACATACACTAAAACTACTAGACAGTAACTACTAGCAGTAATATCTCCTGATCTGATAGTAGCTACCTCTGCGATGTCAGTTCTCTCTATGGCCCTATTGTATGTAACTAAGTATTTACTACAACAAACCAGCAATGTGACAGTTTCTGTTTCATTTGATTTCTTCTTTTCCCCCTTTTTTTTCACTGTCTTTATTTTGCAGAAGTATGATTTCTACAAGAGAATTTAGTGATGTTTATACAATGTGAGCACATATACACTTGTGTTCAATCAAAGACAACCTTTGCCAACACTGTGAATGTCTCATTAATGTGAAGGTTGTTCCTACATAATCTAGCACTTGTTTTCACCCAACAAATACACACAATCTAGCACTTGTTTTCACCCAACAAATACAATAGAGATTAGATGTTACAGAATATTCTCTTTGAAAAAGTGCACCAACTGCATGTCAAATGAACTCATCTGAAGAAAGTTTCTCACTCTGCATTAAAACAACCAAATAGTGTCCAATACGCGATTACAAATGAAAGAACCCACACATGTATTAAAATGCACATAGAACAATTAATTGACAAATCCCACATACCAGTTAGTATATTTAGCATACAGAAACTAATATTGTGATGTAACAGACCAATTTGTTAAAGTCTATTTCTACCTGACCTCCTGACGGCCTTCAGTACTGAGTCTTGGTCTCATAGCTGCTGACTGTGGTGGTAGCTGTGGTGGTGGTGGTGACAGCAACTGGGCCTTTGTAAGTTTGCCAGGCCCGATACATGAAGTATGCATCAACAGCATATACCGCCAGGGCTGCAAACGTGAAGAACTGTCGAGAGACAGAAACACAATTTGTATTCATACAATGACAGTAAAACCCAAATATGCATGAATGGAGGCAACACCTATAAATAACTGCTGCTTCAATTATGGGCTGTGGTGGTATAATGGCTAGTTTGCTTGCCTTTAAATACATGGTTTGCGCTCAATCTCCAGCAGTGGCAGGACAATATTTCCAAACCAGTAATGGCTCTGACTAAGTCAGAATATGCTACAAGAAGTACAGACAGGTTTGGACAGGGCTGAGGAACCAGAACCCATACCTTCAACAGAGAGCCAACTTTGAGAAATGTAGAGAGTATAATGTTGATGTTCACACTCTGTGTGTGTGTGTGTGTGTGTGTGTGTGTAGGCTACAATCAGGTCTTCAAGTGTGTTGGACGTCAGAAATTGTGGAACATCATGAGAGCTATGGGGATTCCAGTATACCTGATCCACTTAACTGAATCATTATATAATGAACAAGAGGCAGCTATCAGAGCTATCAAAATGGTTTCAGGTGCAAAGGCGAGTAAGAGCTGCATTTTATCCCCATATCCATTCAACAACTATGCATAACATGCAATGAGGAAAGTAAAAAATGATGAGATGAGTGACAATTGTAATGGAATCATAATTGGTGGAAATCAAATTCCAGAACTCAGATATGCAGATGATAGTCCTGCTATCAAATAATGCTAAGAGATTATATGAGTTAATCCTGTTTGTCAAAAGACACAGTGAAGATCAAAATCTTTTTCTGAATTTAAAAACTAAAAACAAAAATAATTACCACAGACAAAACTACTTGTCAACCAAAAGTCATTATCATCATCATCATACAGTGCCTTGTTGGCTGGTGTAGGCGATCATGCCTCTCCACAAATTGCAATCTCTGACAGTATGGATCAATTTGGGTGCTGACTCCCTTCTTTGCCATGACACAAGACTGTCAAGAATTGTCTCATGCTGTCTTCTTCTATCTCTTATTCCACAAATCTTTGCGGTTGTCACAACATGTTCCAGTTTTTGTCTTCTCATAATGTGGCCAAAAAATGATGACTGCTTCTTTCTGATGTTTGTGATGAGTTGTCTTTGCGACTTAGCTTCCTTTAAAATGTCCAAATTGCTCATTTTGACTGTCCAATTAATTTTTAACGTTCTTCTATAAAACCACATCTCTAAAGCTTCTAGGGATTTTTTCACAAGACTGGCAGCCATATGTTACAATTGTTTCTATGTAACATGCAAGAATTCTTATTCTAGCTTTCAAGGAAAAGGACTTATTGCACAAAATGTTCTTCATTTGACAGAATGCAGATTTTGCTTGTCCTATTCTGTTCTTTATCTCTGTGATTCCATCTGATGTTATACACGTGCCCAGATTTCTGAATTTCTGCACTTGCCACAAAACAATGACATTTACTTTAATGGCACATTTAGGCACAATCTGTTTCTTTGATACCACTATGATGTCTGTCTTTCTATTATTCAAGCTAAGGCCCATTTTCTCACTTTCTACAATCACAGTGACTATCATTTTCTGTAGTGCCTTCTGACTTGTTGCTATCAACCAAAAATGTCAAGAAGAAACTAAATGTTACAAACTCAGAATATTCCAGCTCCAGAATCAACAACAAAAGGGACTTTAAAAGAAGTCAGAAGGAGACCGGCCATAGCAATGCAGAGATTAAACAGCATTAAAAGCCTATGGCACAACACAAGTAAACAAATGATATTAAAACTTAGAGAACATGCATCACTAATCACTAAAGAAGGAAATCATGGCTTGCGAAACTTAAATAATAAAGAAAATGTCTTAGAATACTGTTGACCAAGAAGAATACAAATGCTGACATTCTACCAGATATGAGCATAACAAAAATTGACTCATAATCAGCATCATGCCTGGGAAACTGGAATACTTTGGCCACATTAAATGCCACAGCAGTTTGGACAGAACAGAGATGGAAGGCCTGGTTCCTGCCAGAAGTGAATGGCCACATTAAATGCCACAGTGGTTTGGACAGAACAGAGATGGAAGGCCTGATACCTGCCAGAAGTGAATGGCCACATTAAATGTCACAGCAGTTTGGACAGAACAGTGATGGAAGGCCTGGTTTCTGCCAGAAGTGAATGGCCACATTAAATGTCACAGCAATTTGAACAGAACAGTGATGGAAGGCCTGGTTCCTGCCAGAAGTGAATGGCCACATTAAATGTCACAGCAGTTTGGACAGAACAGTGATGGAAGGCTTGGTTCCTGCCAGAAGTGAATAGCCACATTAAATGCCACAGTGGTTTGGATAGAACAGAGATGGAAGGCCTGGTTACCTGCCAGAAGTGAATGGCCACATTAAATGCCACAGTGGTTTGGACAGAACAGTGATGGAAGGCCTGGTTCCTGCCAGAAGTGAATGGCCACATTAAATGCCACAGTGGTTTGGACAGAACAGTGATGGAAGGCTTGGTTCCTGCCAGAAGTGAATGGCCACATTAAATGCCACAGTGGTTTGGACTAGAACAGAGATGGAAGGCCTGGTTCCTGCCAGAAGTGAATGGCCACATTAAATGCCACAGTGGTTTGGACAGAACAGAGATGGAAGGCCTGGTTCCTGCCAGAAGTGAATGGCCACATTAAATGCCACAGTGGTTTGGACAGAACAGAGATGGAAGGCCTGGTACCTGCCAGAAGTGAATGGCCACATTAAATGCCACAGTGGTTTGGACAGAACAGAGATGGAAGGCTTGGTTCCTGCCAGAAGAGAATGGCCACATTAAATGCCACAGTGGTTTGGAAAGAACAGAGATGGAAGGCTTGGTTCCTGCCAGAAGTGAATGGCCACATTAAATGTCACAGCAGTTTGAACAGAATAGTGATGGAAGGCTTGGTTCCTACCAGAAGTGAATGGCCACATTAAATGTCACAACAGTTTGGAAAGAACAGAGATGGAAGGCCTGGTTCCTGCCAGAAGTGAATGGCCACATTTAACGTCACAACAGTTTGGAAAGAACAGAGATGGAAGGCCTGGTTCCTGCCAGAAGTGAATGGCCACATTAAATGTCACAGCAATTTGGACAGAACAGAGATGGAAGGCCTGGCTCCTGCCAGAAGTGAATGGCCACATTAAATGTCACAGCAGTTTGAACAGAACAGTGATGGAAGGCTTGGTTCCTGCCAGAAGTGAATGGCCACATTAAATGTCACAACAGTTTGGAAAGAACAGAGATGGAAGGCCTGGTTCCTGCCAGAAGTGAATGGCCACATTAAATGTCACAGCAATTTTGACAGAACAGAGATGGAAGGCCTGGCTCCTGCCAGAACTGAATGGCCACATTAAATGTCACAGCAGTTTGAACAGAACAGAGATGGAAGGCCTGGTACCTGCCAGAAGTGAATGGCCACATTAAATGTCACAGCAATTTGGACAGAACAGAGATGGAAGGCCTGGTTCCTGCCAGAAGTGAATGGCCACATTAAATGTCACAGCAATTTGGACAGAACAGTGATGGAAGGCCTGGCTCCTGCCAGAACTGAATGGCCACATTAAATGTCACAGCAATTTGGACAGAACAGTGATGGAAGGCCTGGCTCTAGCCAGAAGTGAATGGCCACATTAAATGTCACAGCAGTTTGGACAGAACAGTGATGGAAGGCCTGGTTTCTGCCAGAAGTGAATGGCCACATTAAATGTCACAGCAGTTTGAACAGAACAGAGATGGAAGGCCTGGTTCCTGCCAGAAGTGAATGGCCACATTAAATATCACAGCAGTTTGGACAGAACAGAGATGGAAGGCCTGGTTCCTGCCAGAAGTGAATGGCCCCATTAAATGTCACAGCAATTTGGACAGAACAGAGATGGAAGGCCTGGCTCCTGCCAGAAGTGAATGGCCACATTAAATGTCACAGCAATTTGGAAAGAACAGAGATGGAAGGCCTGGTTCCTGCCAGAAGTGAATGGCCACATTAAATGTCACAGCAGTTTGAACAGAACAGAGATGGAAGGCCTGGTACCTGCCAGAAGTGAATGGCCACATTAAATGTCACAGCAATTTGGACAGAACAGAGATGGAAGGCCTGGTTCCTGCCAGAAGTGAATGGCCACATTAAATGTCACAGCAATTTGGACAGAACAGTGATGGAAGGCCTGGCTCCTGCCAGAACTGAATGGCCACATTAAATGTCACAGCAATTTGGACAGAACAGTGATGGAAGGCCTGGCTCTAGCCAGAAGTGAATGGCCACATTAAATGTCACAGCAGTTTGAACAGAACAGTGATGGAAGGCTTGGTTCCTGCCAGAAGTGAATGGCCACATTAAATGTCACAGCAGTTTGGACAGAACAGTGATGGAAGGCCTGGTTTCTGCCAGAAGTGAATGGCCACATTAAATGTCACAGCAGTTTGGACAGAACAGAGATGGAAGGCCTGGTTCCTGCCAGAAGTGAATGGCCACATTAAATGTCACAGCAATTTGGACAGAACAGAGATGGAAGGCCTGGCTCCTGCCAGAAGTGAATGGCCACATTAAATGTCACAGCAATTTGGACAGAACAGAGATGGAAGGCCTGGCTCCTGCCAGAAGTGAATGGCCACATTAAATGTCACAGCAGTTTGGACAGAACAGAGATGGAAGGCCTGGTTCCTGCCAGAAGTGAATGGCCACATTAAATGTCAGCAGTTTGGACAGAACAGAGATGGAAGGCCTGGTTCCTGCCAGAAGTGAATGGCCACATTAAATGTCACAGCAGTTTGGACAGAACAGAGATGGAAGGCCTGGTTTCTGCCAGAAGTGAATGGCCACATTAAATGTCACAGCAGTTTGAACAGAACAGAGATGGAAGGCCTGGTTCCTGCCAGAAGTGAATGGCCACATTAAATGTCACAGCAGTTTGGACAGAACAGAGATGGAAGGCCTGGTTCCTGCCAGAAGTGAATGGCCACATTAAATGTCACAGCAGTTTGGACAGAACAGAGATGGAAGGCCTGGCTCCTGCCAGAAGTGAATGGCCACATTAAATGTCACAGCAGTTTGGACAGAACAGTGATGGAAGGCCTGGCTAACTGCCATAAGTGAATGGCACATTAAATGTCACCAGAATTTTGGCAGACCGATATGGAAGGACTGGTTCCTGCCAGAAGTGAATGGCCGCAATTAATGTCACAGCAGTTTGGACAGACAGGGGATGGAAGGCCTGGTTCCTAGCAGAGTGATGGCCACTTAAATGCCACAGTGTTTGGACAGAACAATGATGGAAGGCCTGGTTCCTGCCAGAAGAGACAGGGTAAACCAACATGAAGATGTACATGGAACAATGAAGATGAACATGGAACAATGAAGACACCCAGGCCACAACAATGCATAAAGCAGGGGAGGGGAGCTACAAAGGATTCAGTATCTTTTTGGCCGTGATGGGAGCAATGTTCTGCAAAGGACTGCTACATGATGATAGCTTATAAAATTGTGTTGCCCATAAGGGAAGCAAAGAATAGCAACACTGTAGCCTACCACGCATGTCGTAAGAGGCGACTAAGGAGGCTATGGTTCCGTCGCCCTGCTACTGAGTGAGTGCGTGGCGCGACACTGTGAGCTGTGAGTTTCGTGTGAGATGCTTTTGAATTTGCCCGAGGTTTTTTGGAACGTGACTGCATGTTCAGAGCGATGGCAGCTGGCTATGTCCCAGAGTTGACCGGTTTTTGCCTTTTGCAGAAATGCGTGGCTGCTGGGCTTCTGGTTGACTGCCACTGCCATCGACGATGAACTGTATTTTCGTGGACTGTGTCGGTGAACATCTAGGAAACATCCAGATGGGAAATTGACTGCCGATTCCATCAGAGATAAACTGGATGTTTCGTGGGGGACTATTGTGTTGACATTCTGGCGGCGGCATTATGCACAGTGTATCTGTGCGGGCTGTTGTTTGTCGAGACTCCTGTCTTTTACACTTTTCACATTGGGCAGTGGGGAGCGTTTTATGTGATATTCACTGGCACAGGAACGGAGCATAATGGGGACGACCCGTTGCTGTGAAGTTGGAACCGTGGCTAACTAACTAACTAATTGTGTTGATTTGTCTCCCAAGGAAGGTGGTGAAGTAGGGACCTGGTAACAGCATTTCATTATGACATGGTCAAGAATATTCTAAGCTCTCACACTTCACATCTCAGCAGCATTATCATGGGGGTTACCTTTACTCAAATATTAAAGAATACGTAAAGATACTAATGTAATATTATTTTTATTATCTCTTCATTTAAACAATATCTAAGTATAAGGTAAGTAGACATCTGTGTCACATTCTCTCCTGGTCTTTCCCTATCCCTCCAATTGTCCTGTTCTCATGATATTTTCCAGTTCACCACTTCTCACAATATGGACTGCCTTCTTTTGATACCAGTAACCAGTTCTCGTTATGAACTGGTATCTTTCCAGATTTCATTACTCATCTTACCTGTCCAATTTATTATCAGCATTCTCTATAGAAGGACATTTCTGTAACCTCTCATCTATTTCTATATTTTGCATCTTAAATAAACGATCCATCTGTTGCCATCAAGGTGTTCATGATATCATGAAATATTTGACATGGGTTGATGCAGCTCACAAACCTTGGAAGGAAAGCCATCTACATGAAGCACACACCGACTGCCAAACCACCACTGCCTTGTGGAAGTTATTGTAAGAGCAAAGGCTAGGGCAACAAAACGCAACAGAAAATGTGGATGGGCAGAGCAAACAAGCGCAGTAAAGCAATCTGCCTATGGAAGAAGGAATCCACAAAAGAAACTGCAAATGGGTGAAGTCACAAGATGTTGGTCTAAGTGGCACAGGAACTAGAAGGTGAATATTTATGCACTACAGTGTATGCTATGTACCACGCACAGAAACAGTTGATTGAATATGGAGAAGAACATAAGATATTTGAACTCGATAACTTGCTTCATAATTTACCATTTACCATGATGCTGTATTATGGACAACTTCTTAGACTCAGGCCTATTTTTAGCTTTTCTGTTGCAAATGCATCCACCAGATTCTGCAACACTATTTCACTTTCCACATTTAAAACTTTCATCAGTGAATTTCCAATTGTTTTATACAAGTAAAGAGCAGACCATTGGTAATTTTGAGCAGTAATGGTTCATTGCAATATTACTTCAATTTAACAAAGTTAAAATATAAATTATCAATAACTAACATGACCTACCAAAAAATATTTCCAATTAATGTTTTTATTTTCAATGAAACATGAAACTCATGCAGGAAAACAACTTACAGCAGTGGCTCCAATAGAAGGAGCTAAGTTGGCCCGTACTGCTGCAACAATGGCCGCAATAACAAACAGGACAATATATACACAGTAGTAGATGAACTCCTGAAAGCCAACAGATTACAAATATTAGTTTATGATATGATATACTTAAAGTCAATGGATTACAAATATTAGTTTATGATATGATATACTTAAAGTGCAAACAACTGCAGCACATGTCTTTAATGTCAACACCATAACAACCATCATCGGCTGGACTGGCAGTTTTGTACAAACATTTGTTCAGCAAGATGATACATGACCACCGTCTGTCATCATTTCTATGTTGCTCAACTTGCCATTGTTATAATTTCTCTGTCCATATATCAACTTCTGTGTTGCTCAACTTGCCATTGTTATAATTTCTCTGTCCATATATCAACTTCTGTGTTGCTCAACTTGCCATTGTTATAATTTCTCTGTCCCATATATCAACTTCTGCGTTGCTCAACTTGCCATTGTTATAATTTCTCTGTCCATATATCAACTTCTGTGTTGCTCAACTTGCCATTGTTATAATTTCTCTGTCCATATATCAACTTCTGTGTTGCTCAACTTGCCATTGTTATAATTTCTCTGTCCATATATCAACTTCTGTGTTGCTCAACTTGCCATTGTTATATTTCTCTGTCCATATATCAACTTCTGTGTTGCTCAACTTGCCATTGTTATAATTTCTCTGCCTAATGTATCAATTTCTGTGTTCGCTCAACTTGACAATGTTATAATTTCTCTGTCCATGTATCATCAACATTCAGAAGTTCCACAACTGAGTGGGCACCTTTTGAGTTAAAGAAGTAGCCGAACGACTGTTAGGTTCTCTGTACACTTATTATAGCCAGCATCGTACAACGGTCACACCTGGAATATCAATTACATGTACATAATGCATTCTTGAAAGATAAATTTGATCATCATTTCAGACTGAAGACATTTTACAGAGTAGATTATTTTTGTATTTGAAATGTGGGAAACATGTGCATTTGCAAGCTTATAATGATCTACTCTGTCAAAATATGTTGACAATCATGTCACTAAGTACAGTGAACTGTTGTTTGTCATGCATTGTGTTCTGACAGTTTCATAATTCTCATCACCTATTTATAGTCTGTTTATAATATAATAACCACCTACTTATCACCTATGTTTATAATTTAATAACAACCTACTTATCACCTATGTTTCTTATATGTTTATAATATAATAACAACCTACTTATCACATGCGTTTATATCATCTCACTTATAATATGTTTATAATATAGTAACCACCCACTAATCACCTGTGTTTATAATATGTTTATAATATAGTAATCATCAAATTATCACCTATGTTTATAATATGTTTATAATATAGTAACTATCTACTTATTACCTATGTTTATTATATGTTTATAATGTAATAACAACTTACTTATCACCTATGTTTATAATAAAATAACCACCTACTTACCATCTACATTTATGTTTATACTATAATAACCAACTACTTATCAAATACTTTTACAATATGTTTATACTATAATAACCATCTACTTATCACCAACTTTTACAATCAAATTATCGCCTATGTTTATAATATGTTTATAATATAGTAACCATCTACTTATCACCTATGTTTCTTATATGTTTATAGTGTAATAACAACCTACTTATCACCTATGTTTATAATATAATAACCACCTACTTACCATCTACGTTTATGTTTATACTATAATAGCCAGCTACTTATCACATACTTTTACAATATGTTTATACTATAATAACCATCTACTTATCACCAACTTTTACAATGTTTATAATATTATCACCTAATTGTATAATATGTTATAATATAATACCCACCCACATCACCTACTTATAGTCTGTTTATAGAAGCTCTATAATTGCCTCATTACAGATGTAAAGATGATGCCAGCCGACTCAGTCACACGAATGTAACTGTTGCTAATGTATGGGAGCTGTGGCAGCTAGCCCACTTGTCTGCCAGTTACATGAACATAACTGTTGCTAATGTATGGGAGATGTGGTCACTTGTCTGCCAGTCACATGAATGTAACTGTTGCTAATGTATGGGAGATGTGGTCACTTGTCTGCCAGTCACATGAATGTAACTGTTGCTAATGTATGGGAGATGTGGTCACTTGTCTGCCAGTCACATGAATGTAACTGTTGCTAATGTATGGGAGATGTGGTCACTTGTCTGCCAGTCACATGAATGTAACTGTTGCTAATGTATGGGAGATGTGATCACTTGTCTGCCAGTTACATGAACATAACTGTTGCTAATGTATGGGAGATGTGGTCACTTGTCTGCCAGTCACATGAACATAACTGTTGCTAATGTATGGGAGATGTGGTCACTTGTCTGCCAGTCACATGAATGTAACTGTTGCTAATGATGGGAGATGTGGTCACTTGTCTGCCAGTCACATGAATGTAACTGTTTCTAATGTATGGGAGATGTGGTCACTTGTCTGCCAGTCACATGAATGTAACTGTTGCTAATGTATGGGAGATGTGGTCACTTGTCTGCCAGTCACATGAATGTAAACTGTTGTCTAATGTATGGGAGATGTGGTCACTTGTCTGCAAGTCACATGAATGTAACTGTTGCTAATGAATGGGAGATGTGGTCACTTGTCTGCCAGTTAAATGAACATAACTGTTGCTAATGTATGGGAGATGTGGTCACTTGTCTGCCAGTCACATGAATGTAACTGTTGCTAATGTATGGGAGATGTGGTCACTTGTCTGCCAGTCACATGAATGTAACTGTTGCTAATGTATGGGAGATGTGGTCACTTGTCTGCCAGTCACATGAATGTAACTGTTGCTAATGTATGGGGAGCTGTGGCAGCTAGCACACTTGTCTGCCAGTCACATGAATGTAACTGTTGCTAATGTATGGGAGATGTGGTCACTTGTCTGCCAGTCACATGAATGTAACTGTTGCTAATGTATGGGAGATGTGGTCACTTGTCTGCCAGTCACATGAATGTAACTGTTGCTAATGTATGGGAGATGTTGGTCACTTGTCTGCCAGTCACATGAATGTAACTGTTGCTAATGTATGGGGAGCTGTGGCAGCTAGCACACTTGTCTGCCAGTCATATGAATATAACTGTTTCTAATGTATGGGAGATGTGGTCACTTGTCTGCCAGTCACATGAATGTAACTGTTGCTAATGTATGGGAGATGAGGTCACTTGTCTGCCAGTCACATGAATGTAACTGTTGCTAATGTATGGGAGATGTGGTCACTTGTCTGCCAGTCACATGAATGTAACTGTTGCTAATGTATGGGATCTGTGATCACTTGTCTGCCAGTCACATGAATGTAACTGTTGTTACTGTATGGGAGCTGTAGTCATTTATCTGCCAGTCACATGAACATAACTGTTGCTAATGTATGGGAGATGTGGTCACTTGTCTGCCAGTTACATGAACATAACTGTTGCTAATGTATGGGAGATGTGGTCACTTGTCTGCCAGTCACATGAATGTAACTGTTGCTAATGTATGGGAGATGTGGTCACTTGTCTGCCAGTTACATGAACATAACTGTTGCTAATGTACGGGAGATGTGGTCACTTGTCTGCCAGTTAAATGAACGTAACTGTTGCTAATGTATGGGAGATGTGGTCACTTGTCTGCCAGTCACATGAATGTAACTGTTGCTAATGTATGGGAGATGTTGTCACTTGTCTGCCAGTAACATGAATGTAACTGTTGCTAATGTATGGGAGATGTGGCAGCTAGCACACTTGTCTGCCAGTTACATGAACGTAACTGTTGCTAATGTATGGGAGCTGTGGTCACTTGTCTGCCAGTCACATGAATGTAACTGTTGCTAATGTATGGGAGATGTGGTCACTTGTCTGCCAGTCACATGAATGTAACTGTTGCTAATGTATGGGAGATGTGGTCACTTGTCTGCCAGTCACATGAATGTAACTGTTGCTAATGTATGGGAGATGTGGTCACTTGTCTGCCAGTTACATGAACATAACTGTTGCTAATGTATGGGAGATGTGGTCACTTGTCTGCCAGTCACATGAATGTAACTGTTGCTAATGTATGGGAGATGTGGTCACCTGTCTGCCAGTTACATGAACATAACTGTTGCTAATGTATGGGAGCTGTGGTCACTTGTCTGCCAGTCACATGAATGTAACTGTTGCAAGTGTACGGGAACTGAGGCAGCTAGCACACTTGTCTGCCAGTCACATGAACATAACTGTTGCTAATGTATGGGAGATGTG
Source organism: Cepaea nemoralis (assembly GCA_014155875.1). Classification (NCBI taxonomy): domain Eukaryota; kingdom Metazoa; phylum Mollusca; class Gastropoda; order Stylommatophora; family Helicidae; genus Cepaea; species Cepaea nemoralis. The sequence goes on from JACEFZ010000856.1 coordinate 391,311, forward strand.
GTCACTTGTCTGCCAGTCACATGAATGTAACTGTTGCTAATGTATGGGAGATGTGGTCACTTGTCTGCAAGTCACATGAATGTAACTGTTGCTAATGTATGGGAGATGTGGTCACTTGTCTGCCAGTCACATGAATGTAACTGTTGCTAATGTATGGGAGATGTGGTCACTTGTCTGCCAGTTACATGAACATAACTGTTGCTAATGTATGGGAGATGTGGTCACTTGTCTGCCAGTCACATGAATGTAACTGTTGCTAATGTATGGGAGATGTGGTCACTTGTCTGCCAGTTACATGAACATAACTGTTGCTAATGTATGGGAGCTGTGGTCACTTGTCTGCCAGTCACATGAATGTAACTGTTGCAAGTGTACGGGAGCTGTGGCAGCTAGCACACTTGTCTGCCAGTCACATGAACATAACTGTTGCTAATGTATGGGAGATGTGGTCACTTGTCTGCCAGTCACATGAATGTAACTGTTGCTAATGTATGGGAGATGTGGTCACTTGTCTGCCAGTCACATGAATGTAACTGTTGCTAATGTATGGGAGATGTGGTCACTTGTCTGCCAGTTACATGAACATAACTGTTGCTAATGTATGGGAGATGTGGTCACTTGTCTGCCAGTCACATGAATGTAACTGTTGCTAATGTATGGGAGATGTGGTCACTTGTCTGCCAGTCACATGAATGTAAGTGTTGCTAATGTATGGGAGCTGTGGCAGCTAGCACACTTGTCTGCCAGTCACATGAACATAACTGTTGCTAATGTATGGGAGATGTGGTCACTTGTCTGCCAGTCACATGAACATAACTGTTGCTAATGTATGGGAGATGTGGTCACTTGTCTGCCAGTCACATGAATGTAACTGTTGCTAATGTATGGGAGATGTGGTCACTTGTCTGCCAGTCACATGAATGTAACTGTTGCTAATGATGGGAGATGTGGTCACTTGTCTGCCAGTCACATGAATGTAACTGTTGCTAATGTATGGGAGATGTGGTCACTTGTCTGCCAGTCACATGAATGTAACTGTTGCTAATGTATGGGAGATGTGGTCACTTGTCTGCCAGTCACATGAATGTAATTGTTGCTAATGTATGGGGAGCTGTGGCAGCTAGCACACTTGTCTGCCAGTCACATGAACATAACTGTTGCTAATGTATGGGAGATGTGGTCACTTGTCTGCCAGACACATGAATGTAACTGTTGCTAATGATGGGAGATGTGGTCACTTGTCTGCCAGTCACATGAATGTAACTGTTTCTAATGTATGGGAGATGTGGTCACTTGTCTGCCAGACACATGAATGTAACTGTTGCTAATGATGGGAGATGTGGTCACTTGTCTGCCAGTGACATGAATGTAACTGTTGCTAATGTATGGGGAGCTGTGGCACCTAGCACACTTGTCTGCCAGCCCTATGGTTAAGTGTTCAAATCCCCATTCAGGCAGATTGTTTTTTTTTTTTTTTTTATTGACATGGGAGCTCTCAGGTTAGCACAGCCTAAAATGTCTTGGGAAGTAAAGATGGCCGGTGTCAAACTGACCACATGACCCATCCAGTGCCAATTAAATTAGTTGAATGCCTTTACAGGATGTTGCAATCAACCCCAGCATGTTTTGGATGTTTCTGATTTTATTTTTCTAGGCAATTTTACGTACGCTGCTTTCTAAGAGGCTGGTGCTTGTACCACTGTGATAATCAACATAAGGTGGTCTGCTTCGAATGTGGTAATTGGGGATAGTGAAACTGAATTTACTGCTCCTAAGCCATGAATGTTGCTGATTGGTCTATACTTGGCACCATGCCGTCTTGACAGACGATAGTTTGTTACATTGTGGTTCAAAAAGGTATAATAACTACAACCCATGGCGGTAGTGAATGTGACTGATCAGATCAATTCGCACTGTTAACATTCATCCACATTGAATGCATGTGAACACATGGTCATTTCCACCATCACACACCATCTTGCATCTCACACACTCAGTGTGTGATCTATCTGAAATAATTTTCTCCTTTGCCTTTATTCCATTTCTGATCTTTACCCTCCATGCAACATGTTCAGCAGCGACTTTCTCCCAAGGTGCAATATCAATGCCTGTATCAATCATGTCCTGCTTACACACATCTTTGTATCATAGTAGAGGCCAACTCCGATATTCTTTACCCATCTGTAATTCACCAAAATAGATGTCCTTCAGTATTCTACCATCATCAGTCCTCCTAATGTGTCCTATCCATCTAAGTCTATGAAGACTGAGCATGGAACAAACCGTCACACAATCTGATCTTTCCAATACTTCAGTATTTGTAATTTTGTCTTGTCACCAAGTATTCTTCGCAGACATCGCATATGAAAGCTGTTAAATGTTTTTCTTGGTGTAAGTTGACAAGGCTTCACTGCCATAAAGAAGAGTACTAAAGACACAGGCTTTACAGACCAGGACTTTTGTTTTGGCAGTAAGCTTCTCTGATCAGTAACTCCCTGATCAGTGCTCTCCTAATTTTAGTCTTGGCCTTCAATCTCTGAGATTGTATAGGCCGCCATCTGAGCGTGAGTCAATGAATACACCACAATATTGCAGACATATTTCAGTAAAATTGACAAGTATATTCCAAAGAGGTTGGAAGAAAGTAAACAACCTTGCTTAACTCCACTCTTGATTTCAAACTCTTCTGAGGTTGCACCATCAAACTTGATTACACCCTTCATGCCTGTGTGGAATGATTCCACAAAGGACAGAAGACTTGCAGGCTTTTGATCTTTTTTAGTGCCTTGAACAGACCCTCATGACTGACCAAATCAAATGCCTTTGTGAGGTCGATGAAGGCAATCTATAGTGGTTTATTCTGTACATCTGTGTTTACTCTGTAGCCTTTCCTCCGAGTGAAGGTGGTGAGTCTGAGTGCAGTCAAATCATACAAATATCGGCCGAAGTCCAACCTCCATACCAGAGCGTAAGTCACACTCGCCTGCAAAGACCAAGAGGTGGGTCGAAAAACCAGTGGAAGAACCGGCTTCCTAACAGAGTGCGACACTGTGAACAGGTCACGAAGAAGGAACACGGCAACGGAAATGGATGGAGGCGACAGAGGTCGTGGCTGGGGATGAGCTAGGCTCCCCACAACCAAAGGTGGTAAGGGGCAAGCACAGGCTGCATGGGCTCGCCTCACTGCGGGAGGGGAGGCTTGAAAGTGGACATGTTAACAGCTTAGGAACAAGCACAACACCAAGGACAACGAAATCGACCGAACGTCTCCACGGCAGGGAAATAGGCCCGGAGTCATGACCCGGACAGGCCCACCCCTAGAGAGTGTTAAGGGTATAATGGGCCGAAATACTTAGGGAAGGGGTACTCTTCTGATGATCAGAAGCCCCCAGCCGTGTTTGCTCCACGGCAGAGTTTTTACCACTAATTATTCTGTTCACGACATTTTTCTTGCATTTGTCACAATGAGAATATCGTATCACTGGTAGACCGGTTCCGTCAAAAGCCACACTGTGATTTGGGGTAGAATTGATCTCCCAGGACTTGAAGTCTGAGCAGAACAATTCTGGCAAATATTTTCCCAACGATACACAGACGTGAGATACCCCTATAGTTGTTACAGTCGCTCCGATCCCCCTTGTTCTTGTACAGTGTTAACATGCTTGAATCTCTGAAATCCTGCAGGACTTGTCCTTCTCGCCAGCATAGCTCTATTAGCTGGTGGATCTGTACAGTGAGTGTGTCTTGTCCACTCCTGATAACCTCTGTTGGAATCCCATCCTAACCTGCCAGAAACAAGTTTATTAATAGCACACTTAACTTCTGTTAACGGTGTGAACTGTGTCTGGGTGGTCAAGAGTTGGCAGGATCTCCATGGTGTTGAGAACATCACCCGCTAGTTTGGTCTTGCATGAATAAAGCTCCAAATAGGGCTCTACCCATCTATCCATCTGCTGTTTCTTATCAGTGATGATATCTCATGTCAAGGTTTTCAGTGGTGAACTTCTTTAGATCATTGGACCGCAGGCCTTCTTTACCCCTTCATACATACCTCTGATGTTTCCCTTATCACTTGCATTTTGGAATGTACTCGCATACCTTGATCAAATAGTTGTTTGCACACTGCCCGGCAGCCTTTTTACATCCTTCCTAACTTGTTTCACCTCACTGAGAGTGTTTTGTGTTGTTGTTTGCTTGTTTCTTAAGAGAGCTATCTTCTTTTTTATCAATCAAGGGCTGCAGTGACTGGCTGTTTGCTGCAAACCAGTACTGCCTTTTATGATCCAGTGCCATAAACCCCTACCGCTGTTTTATAAAGAGTTTCCTTGCCCAACATCCCCACTTCCAAACAGTGGAGTCTGAGGACAAGTTTCAGGTCACAGTGAGTATGTTGAACCAACCAAGATCACAGCAGAGACAAGATAAGAAGATTGTATCCATCACCAACAATGCTGGACCAACTGAAAAAAGTACCAGTCAGATTGTGGGGTATAATCACTTTCCCCTGCATGTCTTACTGCCACAAAAGCCTGTGAGAAAGAAAATGATTAAACTATCACATAGGAAATTGCTTAGACAACACAATGACATGTTTAAATAACATTTATAGCCATATTAAGGACCACCGCACAGGCATGCTAACCACTGCATGGCACTAGCACTGCTACATGTAATCATATACTCACAATAATGTGCCACATTCCTAGTCGGGAGTAGACGTTGAGGAAATGGAAGAGAAACAGAATAATGGTGGTTATCATTGCAGAGCATGACACAAACTGCACCCAGCCACCTCCATAGTGGGCCCAGTAATCAATTGATGAGCAGATCAGCACCAAGATGCATAGTATCTGTTGTAAACATAAATTTACATAGTATTTGTTATAGACATAAATTTACACAGTATTTGTTATACGTATACATTCACATAGTATATACTTTAGACGTAAATACACATGGTGTACGTTATAGACGTAACTGCACAAACTATGTGTTACAGATATAGTTCTAGTCTGCAAAAATGTAAATTCACATCTGTTACAGGCATAAATTCACATTATAGATGTAAATACACAAAGTAAGTCATAACTATATATTCACATAGAATATATCATAGAGGTAAATTTACATAGCATCTGTTATGGATGCAAATGCCTATGTCTCTGTCACAGATATAAATTCACATAGTGTGTCTCAGTCATAACTTCACATAGAAATGACAACTGGTAACCAAATATGTCAACATATAGATTTATCATCATCATCATCATCATCATCATCATCATCATCATCATCTTCCACTTCTACCGTTAAGCATCGTGAGGAGGAATAATTTGGGTGGCACTGGATAGTGTCATTCCATGTGATTGTATAATGACTTTGATGTCGTCAATCCATTTTCTTCTTGGACGTTGTCTTGGTCTCGTCGCAGATGATCTTTGATGTAAGGCCAGTGATGGTAGTTGCTGGTGTTGCATTCTAACGACATGGCCAAACCACTTGACCTTCTATCTTTCAATAAATGTGGCACAAGGTGTTGATCCCACTGTCTGTCTGATAACAGCATTTCTTAATCGGTCTCGGATTGTTAAGTTGGCAGCTCTCCTCAGGCATCTCATCTCGCAGGTGTTGATTTTTCGAGAGTAGTGATTTGGATAAAGTCCAGGTCTGAGATTACTAGCATAGGGTTGGTGTGAATATGCTGTTTATTATCTGTCATTTTGCGGACATGGGTATATTTGGATGTTTCAGTAAGGGTGATAATTGATATGTAAGTGCACTAGCTTTTTGACATCTGATTTTGATTTCTCTGTCCAATCTGCCATCTTCTATGAACATACTTCCAAGATATTAGATTTATCAATGGAGAGAAATTACTGAAAGAGAGTAGTTTTGAACATATAGGTTCTCTATTGACAGATAATGAAAATGCCATGAGAGAAATGAAATGGGCAACCATTGTTCTTTTACAAAATACTCAAGCAATTAAAACCAATATGGAATGAAACAGACGCACCAATAAATGTCAGAATAATCAGAGCATGTATATTTCCTGTGGCAACATACAGGTGTGAAGCCTGGATATTTAAGAAATCAACTAAAGGGAGTCTCCGTAGTGAAGTGGTTGCACTGCCTGTGTTGTGCTCCGAAGATCGTGGGTTTTATTCCGGGCTACGTCATTTGGTTCACAAATGCAGTTTTCTCTGAGACTTCTGGGGGTCATTGCTGAAGCTACAGAGTTTGCGCTTTGTGCAACACTTTTGGCAGGGCACCCTGCAGATAGAGACAGAGCCATATTAGATCTAACCCAGTGCAATGAAATCAATGCTCTTGCCTTTTAAACCCTTTTTGACATCCGGTCCAAAACATGGAGGATAGGCATTTAAACGGTTAAGGCCTCTAGAGTGTTTATGCTCGTGGCTACTGTTTGCATTCGCATTTTCCGCATGTTGGACTGGAAGTACATGGTTCTGTCCCCCTGCTACTGAGTTGAGTGCGTGGTGCGACACTGTGAATTTCATGTAAAATGCTTTTACATCTGTCCGCTGTTGTTTGTAGCGTGAACTGTATGCTCGGAATAATGGCAGCCGGCTTTGTCACAGAACTGACTGGTTTGCCTTATCCAGTAATGTGTGGCTACTGGTTTTCTAGTGACTGCCGCTTCCATCAACGATGAACTGTAATTTTCGTAGAGGAATTTTGTGTTGGCATTCTCGCAGCGGCATTATGCACAATGTATCTGTGTGGGCTGTTGGCTTGCCGAAACTCCTGTCTTTTCCATTTTTCACATTGGGCAGTGAGGTGTATTTTGTGTGATATTCACTGGCACAGGAACGGAGCATAATGGGGACGACATGTTGCCATGAAGTTGGAACCTCGACTAACTAACTAACTATACATTTTTTCATTCATTTTCTCAGTTCCTTCATCAGACTTTCATTCCAGACTTTGTCAAAAGGTTTCTTTAGACCTATGCATGCTGCAAGCACCAGTTTCTTATTTTGGAATGCATCCTCAATTTCCTGTGACAGTTTTTATTCATTTATATTTGGTATAAATCCAGTTCCACAACAAGTGGACCATATCAAAAACACCCAAGAAGAACTTCAAGGCATTGAACTTGAACATTACAGAAAATTCTTACAATTGAACACAAGAACACAATACTGACATTCTACAGGATCTGACCATCCAAGAAAGAAATGACTCATAAACAATGTCATGCATCTTGGAAACTACAATACTCTGGCCACATGAAACATGACAGGGTTTAGAAGGAATAGCAAGAGAAGAAATAGTTCTGGTAGATGAGGTAGGGGTAAACCAACATAATGGTGGACACAGAACACTGTGGGCATGAAACTACACGAGACAGTAAACCAACATGAGACAGTCAATCAACATGAGACAGTCAACCAACATGGGACAGTCAACCAACATGATGGTGCAACACAGAACACTGTGGGCATGAAACTACATGAGACAGTCAACCAACATGGGACAGTCAACCAACATGGGACAGTCAATCAACATGAGACAGTCAACCAACATGGGACAGTCAACCAACATGATGGTGCAACACAGAACACTGTGGGCATGAAACTACATGAGACAGTCAACCAACATGGGACAGTCAACCAACATGGGACAGTCAACCAACATTGGACAGTCAACCAACATAGGACAGTCAACCAACATGGGACAGTCAACCAACATGATGGTGAACACAGAACACTGTGGGCATGAAACTACATGAGACAGTCAACCAACATGAGACAGTCAACCAACATGAGACAGTCAACCAACATGGGACAGTCAACCAACATGGGACAGTCAACCAACATGATTGTGCAACACAGAACCCTGTGGGCATGAAACTACATGAGACAGTCAACCAACATGAGACAGTCAACCAACATGAGACAGTCAACCAACATGGGACAGTCAACCAACATGAGAGAGTCAACCAACATGAGAAAGTCAAACAACATGAGACAGTCAGCAAACATGATGGTGAACACAGATCACTGTGGCCATGAAACTACACGAGACAGTCAACCAACATGGGACAGTCAACCAACATGAGACAGTCAACCAACATGGTGGTGCAACACAGAACACTGTGGCCATGAAACTACATGAGACAGTCAACCAACATGGGACAGTCAACCAACATGGGGCAGTCAACCAACATGAGACATTCAACCAACATGAGACAGTCAACAAACATGGTGGTGAACACAGAACACTGTGTGCATGAAAGTACATGAGACAGTCAACCAACATGAGACAGTCAACCAACATGGGGCAGTCAACCAACATGGGGCAGTCAACCAACATGAGAAAGTCAACCAACATGGGACAGTCAACCAATATGAAACAGTCAACCAACATGGGGCAGTCAACCAACATGAGACAGTCAACCAACATGAGACAGTCAACCAACATGAGACAGTCAACCAACATGAGATAGTCAACCAACATGGGACAGTCAACCAATATGGGACAGTCATCCAACATGAGACAGTCAACCAACATGGGACAGTCAACCAACATGAGACAGTCAACCAACATGGGACAGTCAACCAACATAGGACAGTCAACCAATAGGAGACAGTCAACCAACATGATGGTGAACACAGAACACTGTGGCCATGAAACTACATGAGACAGTCAACCAACATGGGACAGTCAACCAACATGAGACAGTCAACCAACATGATGGTGAACACAGAACACTGTGGCCATGAAACTACATGAGACAGTCAACCAACATGATGATGAACACAGAACACTGTGGCCATGAAACTACATGAGACAGTCAACCAACATGAGACAGTCAACCAACATGGGACAGTCAACCAACATGAGACAGTCAACCAACATGAGACAGTCAACCAACATGATGGCGAACACAGAACACTGTGGACACGAAACTACATGAGACAGTCAACCAACATGGGACAGTCAACCAACATGAGACAGTCAACCAACATGATGGTGAAGACAGAACACTGTGGGCATGAAACTACGTCAGACAGTCAACCAACATAAGACAGTCAACCAACATAATTGTGAACACAGAACACTATGGGCATGAGACTAAGTCAGACAGTCAACCAAAATGAGACAGTCAACCAACATGAGACAGTCACCCAACATGGTGGTGACTACAGAACACTGTGGGTATGAAACTGCATGAGACAGTAAACCAACATGGGACAGTCAACCAACATGAGACAGTCAACCAACATGAGAGAGTCAACCAACATGAGAAAGTCAACCAACATGATGGTGATCACAGAACACTGTGGGCATGAAACTACATGAGAGAGTCAACCACCATAAGACAGTCATCCAACATAACACAGTCAACCAACATAAGACAGTCAACCAACATGAGACAGTCAACCAACATGGTGGTGAATACAGAACACTGTGGGCATGAAACTGCATGAGACAGTCAACCAACATGGGACAGTCAACCAACATGAGACAGTCAACCAACATGATGGTGATCACAGAACACTGTGGGCATGAAACTACATGAGATAGTCAAGGAACATAATGGTGAACACAGAAAACTGTGGGCATGAAACTACATGAGACAGTCAACAAACATAGGACAGTCAACCAACATGACGGTGAACACAGAACACTGTGGGCATGAGACTACATGAGACAGTCAACCAACATGAGACAGTCAACCAACATGAGACAGTTAACTAACATGACAGCGAATGCAGAACATTGTGGGCATGAAACTACATGAGACAGTCAACCAACATGAGGCAGTCAACCAACATGAGACAGTCAAACCACATGAGACAGTCAACCAACATGAGACAGTCAAAAAACATGAGACAGTCAACCAACATGAGACGGTCAACCAACAAAATGGTGAACACAGAACACTGTGGGCATGAGACTACATGAGACAATCAACCAACATGAGACAGTCAACCAACAAAATGGTGAACACAGAACACTGTGGGCATGAGACTACATGAGACAGTCAACCAACATGATGGTGAGCACAGAACACTGTGGGTATGAGACTACATGACACAGTCAACCAACATGAGACAGTCAACCAACTTGAGACAGTCAACCAACATGATGGTGCAACACAGAACACTGTGGGCATGAAACTACATGAGACAGTCAACCAACATGAGACAGTCAACCAACATGAGACAGTCAACCAACATGAGACAGTCAACCAACATGATGGTGCAACACAGAACACTGTGGGCATGAGACTACATGAGACAGTCAACCAACATGGGAAGTCAACCAACATGGGACAGTCAACCAACATGGGACAGTCAACCAACATGGGACAGTCAACCAACATGAGACAGTCAACCAACATGAGACAGTCAACCAACATGAGACAGTCAACCAACATGAGACAGTCAAAAAACATGAGACAGTCAACCAACATGAGACGGTCAACTAACAAAATGGTGAACACAGAACACTGTGGGCATGAGACTACATGAGACAATCAACCAACATGAGACAGTCAACCAACAAAATGGTGAACACAGAACACTGTGGGCATGAGACTACATGAGACAGTCAACCAACATGATGGTGAGCACAGAACACTGTGGGTACGAGACTACATGACACAGTCAACCAACATGAGACAGTCAACCAACATGGAACAGTCAACCAACATGAGACAGTCAACCAACATGAGACAGTCAACCAACATGAGAGTGCAACACAGAAAACTGTGGGCATGAAACTACATGAGACAGTCAACCAACATGAGACAGTCAACCAACATGAGACAGTCAACCAACATGAGACAGTCAACCAACATGATGGTGCAACACAGAACACTGTGGGCATGAGACTACATGAGACAGTCAACCAACATGATGGTGTAACACAAAATACTGTGGGCGTGAAACTACATGAGACTACTTGACACAGTCAACCAACATGAGACAGTCAACCAACATGAGACAGTCAACCAACATGAGACAGTCAACCAACATGAGACAGTCAACCAACACGAGACAGTCAACCAACATGATGGTGCAACTCAGAACACTGTGGGCCTGAAACTACATGATACAGTCAACCACCATGAGACAGTCAACCAACATGAGACAGTCAACCAACATGATGGTGAACACAGAACACTGTGGGTATGAGACTACATGACACAGTCAACCAACATGAGACAGTCAACCAACATGAGACAGTCAACCAACATGAGACAGTCAACCAACATGATGGTGAACACAGAACACTGTGGACATGAAACTACATGAGACAGTCACGCAACATGACACAGTCAAGCAACATGAGACAGTCAACCAACATGGGACAGTCAACCAACATGATGGTGAACACAGAACACTGTGGGCATGAAACTACATGAGACAGTCAACCAACATGAGACAGTCAACCAACATGAGACAGTCAACCAACATGATGGTGAACACATAACACAGTGGGCATGAAACTACATGAGACAGTCAACCAACATGGGACAGTCAACCAACATGAGACAGTCAACCAACATGGGACAGTCAACCAACATGAGACAGTCAACCAACATGAGACAGTCAACCAACATGATGGTGCAACACAGAACACTGTGGGCATGAAACTACATGAGACAGTCAACCAACATGAGACAGTCAACCAACATGAGATAGTCAACCAACATGAAACAGTCAACCAACATGATGGTGCAACACAGAACACCGTGGGCATGAGACTACATGAGACAGTCAACAAACATGAGACAGTCAACCAACATGAGATAGTCAACCAACATGAAACAGTCAACCAACATGATGGTGCAACACAGAACACTGTGGGCATGAGACTATATGAGACAGTCAACCAACATGATGGTGTAATACAAACCACTGTGGGCATGAAACTACATGAGACTACATGACACAGTCAACCAACATGACACAGTCAACCACATGAGACAGTCAACAAACATGAGACAGTCAACCAACATGAGACAGTCAACCGACATGATGGTGAACACAGAACACTGGGCATGAAACTACATGAGACAGTCAACCAACATGGGACAGTCAACCAACATGGGACAGTCAACCAACATGACACAGTCAAGCAACATGATGGTGAACACAGAACACTGGGCATGAAACTACATGAGATAGCCAACCAACATGATGGTGAACACTGAACACTGTGGACATGAACTACATGGGACAGTCAACCAACATGACATACTCAACCAACATGAGATAGTGAACCAACATGAGACATTCAACCAACATGGGACAGTCAACCAACATGATACAGTCAACCAACTTGATGGTGAACACAGAACACTGGGCATGAAACTACATGAGACAGTCAAGCAACATGATGGTGAACACTGAACACTGTGGACATGAACTACATGAGACAGTCAACCAACATGGGACAGTCAACCAACATGACACAGTCAACCAACATGAGATAGTGAACCAACATGAGACATTCAACCAACATGATGGTGAACACAGAACACTGGGCATGAAACTACATGAGACAGTCAAGCAACATGATGGTGAACACTGAACACTGTGGACATGAACTACATGAGACAGTCAACCAACATGGGACAGTCAACCAACATGTCATAGTCAACCAACATGAGATAGTGAACCAACATGAGACATTCAACTAACATGATGGTGAACACAGAACACTGTGGGCATGAAACTACATGAGACAATCAACCAACATGGGACAGTCAACCAACATGACACAGTCAACCAACATGAGACAGTCAACCAACATGAGACAGTCAACCAACATGAGACAGTCAACCAACATGAGACAGTCAACCAACATGAGACAGTCAACCAACATGAGACAGTCAACCAACATGACACAGTCAACCAACATGAGACAGTCAACCAACATGATGGTGAACACAAAACACTGTGGGCATGAGACTACATGAGACAGTCAACCAACATAATGGTGAACACAGAAAACTGTGGGCATGAAACTACATGAGACAGTCAACCAACATGAAACAGTCAACCAACATGAGACAGTCAACCAACATGAGACAGTCAACCAACATGATGGTGAACACAAAACACTGTGGACATGAGACTACATGAGACAGTCAACCAACATAATGGTGAACACAGAAAACTGTGGGCATGAAACTACATGAGACAGTCAACCAACATGAAACAGTCAACCAACATAAGACAGTCAAACAACATGAGACAGTCAACCAACATGAGACAGTCAACCAACATGATGGTGAACACAAAACACTGTGGGCATGAGACTACATGAGACAGTCAACCAACATAATGGTGAACACAGAAAACTGTGGGCATGAAACTACATGAGACAGTCAACCAATATGAGACAGTCAAACAACATGATGAGCATGCAAAGTGACAGGACTGTATATATGATGAGCATGCAAAGTGACAGGACTGTATATATGATGACCATGCAAAGTGACTGGACTGTATATATGATGAGCATGCAAAGTGACAGGTAATGAGATACCACTGAGGAACACTGGAACAATGTTCTGTGAAAGATTTTACCATTGACAATACAACCTAACCATGTATCAAGTAAAGACATTCATATACATGAGATGCTTAATATGGTTATGTAAAAATATATATATATATATATTTCAAACAAAATGATGAAGCTTACAATCTCTGCAATTTTCAGTAGTCCATTGACAGACTTGACATACTCTGGGTTAGGTCTGATTGGTGGAGGTCCTGACCTTGTCTCTGTGGTGTGTTCATAAGCTGTGCCTTCCATGGTGACTGCTTACACAGCTACTGTTTACCAGCCAGATGATAAATGTGATGCGGCTGGAGCGAAACCTGGCAAGACATATCACAAAAATGACAAATATGTGAAAATCGTATTCAATACATGATTTATACAAAAGGCAGTGTGTCATTTTGTTCATGTTTATTTCCTAGTATTCTTTCAGAATATGTATTCAGAATGTCTGCAAGAAAAACAAAACACAACTGAAATCATTAACAACCAGATTAACAAACATGCTATGGAAGGATTATGACTGTGTTCAGAATGTGTGTTCAGAATGTGTGTTCAGAATGTGTGTTCAGAATGTGTGTTCAGATTGTGTGTTCAGATTGTGTGTTCAGATTGTGTGTTCAGAATGTGTGTTCAGATTATGTGTTCAGAATGTGTGTTCAGAATGTGTGTTCAGATTATGTGTTCAGAATGTGTGTTCAGAATGTGTGTTCAGAATGTGTGTTCAGATTGTGTGTTCAGATTGTGTGTTCAGAATGTGTGTTCAGAATGTGTGTTCAGAATGTGTGTTCAGATTATGTGTTCAGATTGTGTGTTCAGAATGTCAGCATAAACTACCAGATTAACGACCATGCTATGGAAGGAGTGTGGCTGCGATGTTTCTGTTTCCACCTACGGATCAAAAGTTGCCTGGTTGGTTCCCAGCACAAAGCCAGGAATTGTCTACAAAGTTCCTTATTGATTTATGATTATTTCACACATCTCTTTGATCTCTTGGGTCATCAACATCATCATCATCAAATGCTCTGCCAGCTGGCGTAGGCGTTCATGGCTCTCCCCAGATCTTGGTCTTTGGTTTTCTGGATCAACTCTGCTGCTGATATTCTTCAGTACCACCGTCTCAATCCATCCAGCATCACTTCTCTTGGTCTGCCTCTGCTTCTCTTCCCCTCGATCTTTCCAGTTATCACGATGTTCTCCAATGCCTCTCTTCTCATTACATGACCAAAGAAAACTGTTGTATATGTGTTCTCTTGGGTAGTAAGGTTTAATACCTGACCTAATGGGATAATGGTGACAAATAAGAAGTTTTGTAGGCAAACTGCAGGTCTCAGGTTATTTTGAATGACATCACTGCATATTGGGCATTCCCATGCATGCTCACTCCACTGATGGTGCAGTCATCCAAAGTACTTCACTGTTCACATAAGGAGTTACAGCATCTTCTCTCTCGGCCTTGAAAGCAGCATTGACACTCATGACCAGGCTTCAATCCCAGTTTGTGTAGTTGGAATATCATCAATATCTGCCGAGTCCAGCCAACATTGATTACATCAACAGGTGTTAAAAATGTCATAAACATTAGAAATACCCAGAAAAAATGTTGGGAAAATAGACCTACCGACAGGCAGAGAGTTATCTTGGAGGGAATCTGTCTAGAGGAAGAAACTTGATAGAAATATATACTTTAGTTAGTTGGTTGGTTGGTTGGTTGGTTGGTTGGTTGGTTGGTTGGTTGGTTGGTTAGTTAGTCACGGTTCCAACATAATGGCAAAGGTTTGCCCCATAAGGCTCCCTTCCTGTGCCAGTGAATATCACACAAAATACTCCTCACTGGTCCCTGTGAAAAGTGGAACAGACAGGAGTCTCAACAAACCAGTAGCCCGTATAGGTATACTATGCATAATGCCGCTGCCAGAATGCCAACATAAAAGTCCACCACAAAAAATACAGTTCATCATCGATGGAAGCAACGGTCACTAGAAAACCAGCAGTCACACATTACTGCGTTAAGGCAAACCCAGTTAGTTCAGCAACCAGCGACTGCCATTTTTCCGAACATGCAGTTCATGACACAAACAAGCGTAGGCAGATATAAAAGCACACCACATAAAATCCACAGCTCACAGTGTCGCTCCACACACTCAACTCAGTAGCAGGCTGACAGAAAATGTGTAAGCAAACCACAGCTACAAGCATAAACTCTCCAGAGGCCTTAACAGCTCAAACGCCTAACCTCCATGTTGGACCGAAAGTCAGATACGCTAACCTCTGGGCTAGAAAGCTGACTACCTAGTTGTGATTAATGTCCTCAAGAGGTACAAAGAGGAAACATACAAACCATGCTGCGACAGAATGAACACATTAACATATTCCAGCCAGATAGCTATGGCTCTAATTCTAGCTGTAATGTGCTGCTTCTCAACATACTATGTTCTTGTGATATTAGAAACACTGAAATGAGTAACTGGTGGTTTTCCTTCTTTATCCAAACACACATAGTTTTGGACGCCATGGTGTATGGTGTACAATGAATTAAAGATGGTCAAATCAAGAACCATTCAGCAACACTTGCAGCAATAAACATTACATAATTAAAGGAAAGACCAAGCTGTTAAAGAGTGACTAGTTCCTCCCAACTCAGACATGGCCCACTGCCAAAGTCAAGGTGACAGGGTCTAGAGTTCACCAGACTTGCCGTGAACTGGTCATCACCAATGAAACTTGCTGGGTCCCCTGTCATGGATTTGTCCCAGTGTCCGGAATTTATCGGATAGATTGTCTTCTGCCTTCCTGTCTAATAACAGCACGATGTGCACATATAAAGATGATCACAAGAAGCTCATATAATCATCAAACCAAATGTTGTTCTGACAAACAAATTGCAGCTTTACTGGCAGCTGAAGACAGACAATGACAAATACTGACATGGCAGGCAGTACACGTGGACATGCCCAGACAATTAGAGACATGCCACATGGGATAGTGTGTGTGTATATATAAAAAAAGCTTATTTCCAGACGAGTTTGGGTTAAATCCAGCATGCATATTATACATGAGTGTGTATTACTCATGGGATTTTATCCTAGTTAGCCTATAAAGAGTTACTTGGCACAAATGTGTTCACCGGTATTACTACAGCACTCTTACAGCAAGAATATCTTGAATATTAAACTATTCTGCCATTATTTCTCTAATTGTTACATGTTATTTATGACACACACACACACACACACTAAGACACACACGTGTGCACGCCCACACACACTCACACACACACACACACGCATGTGCTCACACACACACGCATGTGCTCACACACACAGGCATGTGCCCACACACACACACAGGCATGTGCCCACACACACACACACAAGACAGCACTGAAAATTCTGCACACCAACTAAACACTGAGTGCATGATGAAGTGATGATGACAGACAATGAAACAATATGAAACCCATGAAAATGACAGCTCTGTGAGGGTGCATGCCCACACACACTCACACACACGTGCATATGCCCACACACACAAGACAGCACTGAAAAATTCTGCACACCAACTAAACACTGAGTTCATGATGAAGTGATGATGACAGACAATGAAACAATATGAAACCCATGAAAATGACAGCTCTGTGAGGGTGTATTTGCATTACCCTACACACATGAATTGACAGACACAGCTACAGGACAGTTTATTTAAGTTTTAATGATCAAATGTTGAGAATGTTGACAGAGCCCGGTACAGTGTGTGCAGGACAGGTGAGTCCCACAGCAAATGGGAAATAGCAGATGCATGGGACAAGATGGACAGAGAAACAGAGAAGTTATTACAGTTACAATAAATAAAATCTGAGGACAGACTATAGATTAAGACATCTCTCTCTCTCTCTCTCTCCTTTCCCCCCTTCTCTCTCTCTCTCTCTCCCTTTCTCTCTCTCTCCTTTCCCCCCTTCTCTCTCTCTCTCTCTCTCTCTCTCTTTCTCTCTCTACATTATGGAATGAGAGATGTAGTTAAGTAGAAATAAAGACAGAGAAACATGGATAAATGGTCTTTGAACCAGACAAAGGACAGCTATAAATAACTTTAGAAATGCTAACTGTAGTATTCCACACACACAAAATGTCACAACATACGAAAATATCTAGGGTATCAGCTTGTCCTACTATAAACTAGTTGCTCTTTCATTTATAAAATATCTAAGATAGCAACTCATTCTACCATAAAATTCCTAGGGTAGCAACTTATTCTACTATAAAATACCTAGGGTAGCAACTTATTCTACTATAAAATACCTAGTGTACCAGCATGTTTAACTATAAAATACCTAGGGTTGCAACTTATTCTACCATAAAATACCTAGGGTAGCAACTTATTCTACTATAAAATACCTAGGGTAGCAACTTATTCTACTATAAAATACCTAGGGTAGCAACTTATTCTACTATAAAATACCTAGAGTTGCAACTTATTCTACCATAAAATACCTAGGGTTGCAACTTATTCTACCATAAAATACCTAGGGTTGCAACTTATTCTACCATAAAATACCTAGGGTAGCAACTTATTCTACTATAAAATACCTAGGGTTGCAACTTATTCTACCATAAAATTCCTAGGGTAGCAACTTATTCTACTATAAAGTACCTAGGGTGGCAACTTATTCTACTATAAAATACCTAGGGTTGCAACTTATTCTACTATACAATACCTAGTGTACCAGCATGTTTAACTATAAAATACCTAGGGTTGCAACTTATTCTACCATAAAATACCTAGGGTAGCAACTTATTCTACCATAAAATACCTAGGGTAGCAACATATTCTACTATAAAATACCTAGGGTATCAACTTATTCTACTATAAAATACCTAGGGTAGCAACTTATTCTACTATAAAATACCTAGAGTTGCAACTTATTCTACTATAAAATACCTAGTGTAGCAGCTTGCTCTAATATCTAAGCAATACCTACGGTTGCAGCTTCTTCTACTATAAAATACGTAGAATAGCAGCTTCCCCTCTTAGAATAACAATTTCTCCTATTATAAAACACTCTATGTAGCATATTGCTGGTCTCCCTGGCGTAGGAGTTAGCGACTTTCTCTGTAATCCCATATATTCATGTCTGTAATGCAGCGGCGCGAGATTCGGTAGCGGATCACGTCGCGTTGGTTACTTACGGGGTATGTGAGCCGGTCGCTCAGAAAGCAATGGCGAACTACTGAGCGTAATATTGCCAAGACATCAACAGCAGCTGAAAAATGCTAGTGTTTACTGCAATGTCCAGCTAGTCCTATTATAGCATATATACTATCCAGGATAACAGTTAGTCCTATTATAGCATATGCAATACCCGAGATAGCAACAAGTCTTCCCTATAGCATATACAATATCCAGGATAACAGCTAGTCCTATAATTGCTAGGGTAGGAGTTTGTGATATTACATCTCCAGGGTAAGCTAGTGGTTCTCAACCAGTGGGGAGGTCCCCCTCCTCCGGGGGAATTTTAGGGTTTCAGGGAGGGGGGGGGGGGGGAATTAAGATTATTTCAAGATCGCATTAATACAAGAACCGATAACTTGATATTGTTTTTCCCTCCAAACTTTACAGTTCTGTACTTCTCGCCATTCTGAAAATCGTTTTGTAACATAAGACCCGTAAATCACGTTTTACGTAGATGCCTAGATTTGTTCTAGTATGTGTTATTAAATTTAGCTTCCATTTTTATGTATACTGTGTTGGGGCGGGGGAATTTATAGAGAGGAAATACAAAAGGGGAAATATCATTCTGAACATATGGTAAAGGGGTGCATGGGCCAAAATAAGGTTGAGAACCGCTGTACTATAGCATGTTCAAAACACAGGTTTGCATTGCTTTCCGAAAGAGAAGTCAACATTTAAGTCCAACTGACTGGCGTGCAAAATGAACCCACTACACTGCTATAACAAAAGAATGTTTTTCAATGTCAAATACACACAAGACAATGTTTTATTTTCCTCTACATTCCAAAGGTGAAGAAAAGGAAGAAATGACAAATGTATCCCATGCTATATCACAGTGAATGGAATTTACCTTCAATGACATACTTAAACATAAATATGTGCACTTCAGTGCCCAGAGTGCTTCAAGTTTGACAATGTCAGATATGTATAACTGGGGCTTTAGTGTTGAGAATGGCTTTCAGCAGGTAAGTAGTTGGCTGAAAACCTGGCTGAAAATTCTTTCTCACGTCCACCTGGATGTACAGCTGGTTGTTTACTAACAGGCTAATTTCTTATCTCTAGATAAGAAATATGAACAGGAATAATGAACTCAACTCGGCGGGCAGTTTGTTCACCAAAGTGTTGCAATCATGCTAACAATATATGCTTACAGCCTCACTATTCTCACCTACCATTCACCCCAAACCCGATTACCAAAAGACCAGAAAAATAAATATTAAGTTTTCTATTCTTCTCGTTCTCTTTACAGTCCATGCCATTTGTTATATGTGATCATGTCTGTTCATGGCCTTCTGTCCTGTATCCTGCCAATCATTTCTGGCACTGACATTCCCCCATGACGTGATGTCAAACTATCCAGTAACGTCTTTTATAAACTCTTCCTGCCTATCCTTCCCTTCAACTTTCGCACTGTTGTGAGATACTCCAGCGTCCCCATTCTCGTGACATGTCTTTTCATTACATAGTTACAAAATTGTTACCAAATTGTTTCTAATAAGCATTGCCGTTTCCCCCTATTGTACCTGAAAGGATGTTGCACCATTCAGCCCTCACAACCAAACAGTAACAGTAATAATTAGGGGTGTAATGTTTTCATTCTTTCCCATTGATCTGACTCGGTATTTTGTTCCTATTTTTCCAGACTGGTGGAATTCTTTGATTGCTACATTTATGGTTCTTAGTCTGAGCAATTTTGAAATGTCCGGACCGGATATGGTAGTTTGACCTTTTCTAGTTGTCTGCTGGACTAAGTCTAGCCAGACTGGTGCAACATTATTACTGGGTGACTGTGTTTTTTTGGTTCCCAAAGCTATTTGTTTACAGCGTTGTCTTGTTTCATGACAACTTCGTGGCGAAAGAGTTACGAACGTAGTTCGTAATCCCACAAGCAGCGTTTTGAAACACATCTGTGGGCGATTTCGCAGCAGACTGCCTTGCGTTGGATTTTTTATAAAATGGTATGGGTGCTGGTCGTTCAGAAAGCAATGGCAAACTACTGAACGTAAACTTGCCAAGAGATCACAAATAGCCAACAAAAAAAAATGCTGGAATTTACTGCGACGTTTTGTAAAGGATATGCAACTAACTTTGTTTCATATACAATGATTTTCATTACATTTCTTTTTAACCGGCGTATATGGTTTAAGGAATGGCGAGATGAGAAGTTGCGCCATTTCCAGACATATCGAGTCGGGGGTCCGAAATCAGCCGTGGGCAATTTGGAAGCAGACCTCGTTGTGTTGGTGTCCATGGTATGAGACGTGGCTGGTCATAAAGTAATGGCAAACTACTGAACTAAAACTTGCCTAGTAAATCACAAACAACCAATAAATTCTGGAGTTGATTGTAATGTTCTGTAAAGGACATGCAACTAACTTTTGTTATCCTTTCTTTGTTGTGCAAGCTAATCACCCTGGGCCACTTATATGTGTCATCTCTAAGTTGTTCTCAGTCATACCCGTATGTCTGGCAGCTTGTATTTACCTTAGTATGCTATCTTTGAGCACAACAAATTCAGCCACCCCATTTCTATGTTTTGCCGTGCACCCTTTACATTTCTGCAGGTACGGCTTGGGCTTTCTTGTTTGAGGAGTCCATAACTAGTGGTTCACCTTCTTTGTCTGCCTCCAACATGTTATTCAACAATTGCTCTGAGCCAGCTCTAATTAGGCTGGTTTCCATACAATGGTATGAGTGCCGGTAGTTCAGAAAACAATGGCAAACTACTGAACGTAAACTTGCCAAGAAATTACAATCAGTTCAAAAATGGCTATTGTTGACTATGACGACAGTCGGACCTGTAAAAGGTTGCAATGGCAAACTACTGAAAGTAAACTTGCCAGGAAATCACAAACAGCCCAAAAATACTGAGGTTGACTGCAACATTCTGTAAAGGATATGCAACTAACTAAGTCAGCAGGTATCCAATTGGTGGGATCCCAGTGTTGCTGCCAGGGTTGGTTGTTTCAGTCATGCCCTGACTTGTTTTACCAAGGCGCTACACATCACGCTGCTTGCTCATCTGCACAAACCAGACACTAAATACCTTGTAGTGTGGTGCTCCAAGGTGGTCACACATTTTCTATTGTTATTGGTGATTAACAGTCTTTGTCTTCCTCTGCTTTGGAGATTCTGTTAATGGGATGTGCGTCTGACCAGTATTTGCTCTCTTCTGATTTATTTCTGTAAACTGCCCTATTGCACCAACGTTTTAACATTTGTAACACTGTGTAATTGTCAGACCTAACGGTTTTGTTTTACACCTAAATGGAATAATACACACAGGCTAGGTAAACAGTGTGTATCAACAGTTTAGGCTGACAGAGAGGGTACAGGAAGAATATGTTTATTTTACCCCATAGAGTGTAGGCTGAATATTCCTAGAATGTGTAGGAGATAACTGTGTACATGTAGGAAAGGTTGTTTTGGGTTTATAAACGGAATGCAGAATTCTAATTTGGGGCAGTTAAAGCTTGTGAGCCTGAGTGCCATTCGTTTCGGATTACCTTAGGAGGAAATCCTGGAACAGAGTTGAGATATATGTGTCGTTAATATAAACAGTGCTAGTTAGGACAGTGCTAGTTAGGACAGTACTATAGAGGGATTTGAACCCATTCATTATTTCTCTATATGTCAGAATAGGGTTTAGTGATTTTGTCTTGATATATATATATATATGGTCGAGACACTTATCACAAAGATGTGAGAGAGCATGTCTTAAGGACATGAGATGTTGGCTACATCTATACATACAGCAAGTGTCTATATGCATCTAAATGCATGGCATCATAGGAAGACAGGATCTGACCTTAGGGATGGAGAATGAGTCAGAGGCAGATAGTGTAGGATACCCATCTTTCTTATGAGGGTGGGTACGTGTTTATTTTTCGTGTCTTTATTTCAATTAGGAGGTGGTTTTATGGTGTACCTAAAAGGGTACACCAAATATACCCATCAAAGACAAACAAGGCAATCAACTGTTATCCGATGACCTTCAAAAGCAACGATGGGCAGAACATTTCAAAGAAATATTAAATAGACCGCAGCCTGACACTGTTCCGAACCTGGATGGAGAAATTACTATGCCCCCACTGGATGCCTCCTGCGAGTCATTCACCATGGAAGAGATAAAGCAGCCACCAAAAATGAAGAACAACAAAGCTGTGGTGAAGATGAAATCTCAGGAGAAATACTCAAAGCAGCAGATGAGAACACCTTACAACGTTTGTTACAGCTGATCAATGAAATCTGGCAAAGCGAATCCCCACCACAACAGTGGAAAGATGGTGTAATTTTCAAACTGCCTAAAAAGGGCGATATGTCTGATTGCAATAATTGGCGTGGTATCACTCTATTGTCAGTACCAGGAAAACTTTTTTGTAGCATGTTACTTGAGAGATTGAAAAAGGCGATAGATGAAAGGCTCAGAGAAGAACAAGCAGGCTTCAGACCAAAACGGTCATGCATAGACCACATTTTCACCCTCAGAATAATCATTGAAGACTCCGTAGAATTCCAGTCGAAATTAATCACAAACTTTGTCGACTTTCAAAAAGCCTTCGACAGCATCCACCGTCCTTCACTTTGGAATCTACTTAACATCTATGGTTTTCTACCAAATATACCAACGTCATAAAATCTTTCTACAAAGAGACACGTTGCTGCGTAAGAACAGAAACAGGCAACTCTGACTGGTTCTCAGTCGAAACAGGAGTGAAACAGGGTTTGGTCTTATCACCGATGCTTTTTGGAATAGCTATCGATTGGGTCATGCGCAAATGCACAAGCAACACAAATATGGGTATTCATTGGGTTGACAAAATTCTAGAAGACCTGGACTTTGCCGACGACATAGTGCTTTTGAGTTCAACACATCCGGATGCTCAAGAGAAAATAAACCACCTCCAAAATGTTTCAGGGCAAATTGGTCTCCAAATTAACACCACAAAAACAAAGACTATTGATCTTACCAACAGTTCAGATGAGACCAAATTGAACAGCTACGTTCTTGAAAAAGTCAACAGCTTCACATACCTAGGAAGCAAAATGACATCCACAGGGGACTCAACACCAGAAATATCAACTAGAATCGCACTGGCATCTAGTGCCTTCAACAAACTGTCAAACATCTGGAAGTCAAAGACACTCAGCAAACACACAAAACTTAAAATCTTCAACTCTTGTGTGATTCCAGTGTTAACGTATGGATGTGAAAGTTGGAAATCAACGGTAGCTTTAGATAAAAAATTAGACAATTTTGAGAACAAATGTCTTAGAAGACTTCTAAACATCCACTGGACAGACTTCAGAACCAATTCGCAAATAAGACAAGAGACTAAGCAAGATACAGTATCCAATTTCATAAGAAGACGCCGTTGGAACTACATCGGCCATGTACTCAGAATGGACAAGACAAGACTCCCCTACCAAGCCCTCATATGGTCACCGGTAGGGAAAAGAAAACGGGGAAGACCAAGAGAGACCCTGCGTAGAACCATCATTAGAGAAGGCTCATTCAATGGCCAAGTAAATATCCAAGATCTACAACAGATAGCAGCGAACCGCCAGGCATGGAGAGACAGGACTTCTGCCCTATGCGCCGCCTTAGGCTCAAGAGGAAAGACTAACTAAAAGGGGTACATGAGTGTCATGAATACTGAAGTCGTCAGTGAATGCAGATGGATCTCACCTTCCTATTGCAGTGAGGACTAATTATCCGCCATTGACCACTCAGATCAATTGTACCACCCAGGCATATCAGAAGCTGAGTACCCAACTATTACCCTTAGATATCTCAGTGACCACCAACTGCCAATAGCTTAGACCTAAATTGAATCCACATCTAACAGTCAAACAAACTATTATAATTCTTCTCTGCCAGAGATTAGAACCAACAGCGGATAATTGTAGCTGATGGATAATAATGCACTGTGTTATTATTAGTTGTGTAATTTCGGAATATAACCATTGTGCACCCCCCCCCCCCCCTTTCATTCATTCATTATAATCGTTTAACTTTTCAAAGGAGTTAGTGAATTATTTGGCATAGTTATGTGTTTGTAACTGTTTTAAGTATTAAAGGGATAGTGTGACATCACTATCTGGGGGTAACAGATCAGGAGAGCTGTGTGGCAGGGATACTACTCGTCTTCAGTCTTACCAGAGTGAGCATTCTCCTCTCTCTCTCTCTCTCTCTCTCTCTCTCTCTCTCTCTCTCTCTCTCTCTCTCTCTCTCTCTCTCTCTCTCTCTCTCTCTCTCTCTCTCAACACATACACACCCACACATAGACGAGTATCACATACTCTGGCCTTATACACAGGGCCTGGATAGACTCAGAGAGAGAATATGATAATTCATAAGTTCCCTCACATTCATATCATTTATACCAAAAAAATTAAGTTGCATGTCCTTCACAGGATGTTGCAGTCAACCCCAGCATTTTCGCTGTTCGTGATTCCTGGGCAAATTTTACGTTCAGTAGTTTGCCATTGCTTTCTGAACGACCGGCTCCTATACCTTTTTCGAAAAAACCAGCACCACTGTGTTTCGAACCCAGGTATACGGGCTCACAAACCGCGTTCCAAAGCCCTTAGCCACAAAAATCGGTCATTTATACCAGCGTATGCCAAAATAACAACCATAACATTACTTCCACACTCCTCCTTTTCTCTGTTGTGCTGTGGCATAAATAACGCAGGTAAAGGCAAGGCAGATTAAAAGAGAAGCAGTAGTTTACTTTGGCGCTGGTAGAGGGAAAAGGATGGGGAGGCTGGGGCAAAGGAAGAGGAAGATAAGGACGAGATGAAATAGCACAGAAAGAGAAGTAGATAGCTGTGGGAGGAGAGAGAGAGAGAGAGAGAGAGAGAGAGAGAGAGAGAGAGAGAGAGAGAGAGAGAGCAGAGAAGAAGGAGTTAGCTGTGGTTAATGGGGAAGAGGATTAGAAGGAAATGGAGCAGAGAACAATCAGCTGAAGAAGACTGCAAAGGCAAAATCCGCAATGAGGGATGACATAAAGAAATAAGAGAAGATGGCGAAGAGGAAACAAATACGCGAATGAAAGACACATGAAAATTAGAAATGGCTGAATGAAATTTTAGGCGACAGAAAACAATAAATGCATGAAAAGAATGCACTACAGTATTTGGGAATAAAACAGATTACAAATTATCAACACAAGGTGTGAAAAACACGATCCCTGGAATGTGTCAAGTAGTATGTTCGGTCAGTTATTTGAAAACAGCATTTTAGGCTGAAGAAGTTTATAAGAAGATAAATGCCCGGGACCGTATGAGTTCAATTCACAGATTGATTTAACTCTTTCTGTCCCAGCCATTAGTTATTTTTAAGAAAAAAAAGCAAAGTCGGAATCAGACGTGTCAAGTTGAACGTTGGAAACTTCCATGGTCATACACAGATCACATGCAGTCAGTTGCTTGAGTCGGTTTTACATGTATAACCTGGAACAGTAACAGAAACTATGTGTTTGGTCAGAAGTAGCTGACCTGCGTGTGGCGAATGGTTGCTATAGGATGAGTTAAATGTAACACTTGTAGTAACTGATCTATGAGTGGCGAATGGTTGTTACAGAATTAGTTAAATGTAAAACTAGTAGTAACTGATCTCAAGTGACGAATGATTGCTATAGAAGAAGTTAAATGTAAAGCTAGGAGCAACTGATGCACATGCGACGAATAGTTGCTACAGAATGAGTTAAATGTACAGCTATGAGTCACTTATCCACATGTGGTGAATGTTTGCTACAGAATGAATTAAATGTAAAACTAGGAGTCACTGGTGCACATATGGCTACAGAACGAGTTAAATGTAAAGATAGAAGCATGATGCACATGTGGTGAATGGTTGCTACAGAATGAGTTAAATGTAATGCTATGAGTAACTGGTGCACATGTGGCGAATGGTTGCTACGGAATAAGTTAAAGTAAAACTATGACATACAGGGGTAAAACTAACGGCTACCTGAGAATGAAAGAGTAAAGAAAACTGAAGTGTTTGGTCATGTACGGAGGATCTGTTCCACGTGTGGAGAATTACTTGCTTGAGAAAGGAATAACAGGGCAAAGGTTGCGCACAGTTTACTGAGATCTGACCTTTTAAGTCTACTTCAACCACCGCCTGTGATATTACTCATACTCTGGCTATGGTGTCGCAGCGTGCACAACACGGGCAGCTGTCAGCACACTCAAGCAAATGTTTCCCAATAAACCAACACAGAATTGGTGTCGTGAGCCGCTACACGCTGCGGGATTTGCTGAGTAGGGAATCCGTGCACTTATGTACTGAATGGTTCGATGTGCAATGAGGATGATCTTATCTAATAACTAAGTAACTGTTTCCCAACACGTTTCAACTTTTCTTGTTGGGAATGAGGACATGCATTCTGAGGCGGACAAGACAGACAGTATAGTGGTTAGTGAGCTAGCTTACTATGAGAGTTGTTCGGGTTCTTCTTCTCCTCTTCCTCCATTTACCTCAGTGAAGTGTTGGGGAGGGGGGGGGGATGTAAGATCTTTATGCGCTCTTTTTAATGCGCTTAGTAAGTTGGTATTCATTTCTCTAAGGTTGTTCTTGATACCATCACTCCACCTTTTACGCGGTCCTCCCCTCGCCCTGCATCCATTATATTTTTTCAGTGTGGCTCTTTATGGTAGATGATACCTAGGCATTCTTGTGAAGTGGCCAAATCATGTAATCTGTTGTTCTTGAATGGAGTACTTGGCTGACTTCAGATCTAGTCATTTTTTTTTAATTGCCTCAATCCTAATGCTGTCTCTCACGGTTTCTCCTGCGTCTCTTCTAAGGCATCGTTCAATCCATTTTAATGGCAGAATCTGTTTTAAACATTACCAGGGCGGCTATGAGGTTAACCCAGCCAGGTAAAATAAGCACCCATTGAAGAATTGAAAAGATTCTGGAAAAAATATATGGGACGAAGACAGGCCAGGAATAAAACGGGTCATCCTGTCCCGTTACGTCGTGACACGGTGTGTGGCCTGGCACTTGACACACAGGTGTAGCCAGGTTTTACAGTTAGGAGGTAGCAAACATGTATCTGTGAATGATGGCTTGTGTCGCGCAAGTCAACTAACTAGGCGCAACTTGTCAAACATTGGGTATAAGGGCAGCGGTCGTTCCCCTTGCTTTCCTGTGTAATTATATTCTATGAAAGACATCGATGAGATAAAAAGGGATATGAACATATGAATGGAAGTGAAGTTCAAATAAAGAAAACACCAGTGTTTTCAGCTGACAATTTACAATCACTAAAGTAGCTCACTATATGGGAATGGCGACAACAACGTTGGGCAGTCACAGCTAAGTAAAATGTAACAAGACAATAAAACACACGTTACTATCCAATCTGCAAGTTAAATCTGAAACAAAAACGTTTTAAATATGCTCATTTTATATGTTAATTTATAATTTACAACAGTTAAATTGTGGCACAGGCAGAGATACTATCAGAAAGATTACCTAGTCAAACAAATAACAAGGGAGCACCAATGGATTGACAACCGCAGAACAAATAAAGAGAAGCTTTCACCAGGTTATCATAACACTGGGCAGAGAATGTAGATATCAGTGTAATGGATAGGCCGTGTTGGAGGAACAACGGCTTACAGATGAACATTCTGGTGAGATGGCGCAGACGTAGTTATAGATAGATAGTTCTGTGCAGCTTGGAGAGGAATCTGACTGGGCATTCTCAGCTATAGTCAAGTTGAAGGTTGTTGTTGATGAATGGAGCCTATAGGTCCACCACCTCAAATATGAGGACGGGGGTTGCTGCGATTACTGAGGTTTTGAAGTGGATAGCAGATGACTAGTCACCAAAGCCTTTATAATGTCTGACTTTCAGTCCGTATTGAGATCTGATTCTCAGCCCGTAATGAGCATCTGATTCTAAGTCCGTATTACGCAATGTCCAGACAGTCTTCAGTATGTTTGCTTTGTCCAGGATGGGTGTTCCAGCTGCGCAGCTGGAACACCCATCCTGGACAAAGCAAACATACTGAAGACTGTCTGCCCGTGGACGACTACTAGTTAACGACACGATCATGCATGACAAATATATTGTGTGGTGCTGGAAATAGAGGCTATGTGTGGGTTTGTGAGGGAGAGAAGGGGACGGGGAGCGTATGAGAGGCCGAATATCGAAATGTTTGCAGCCAGTGTGTGAAACGTTTAGCATCTACATCTTGCGACATTTTCTGCGGGATACGAAGCATCTATGTTCAGTGTTGTTTAGACATTCTGATGATACATCCACGGTACTGTATCCTGAAGGCAACCTTGAACACAAGTACTATTCATTATGTTGGTGCCTTTGTGTTGCTTAACTCTCAATAAAGGTGAGGTTTCTGTCAGGTCTGGCGATGCTGGTTTCTTTATCTCTGAGTTTATAGCACACAGTGTTAAAGTGAAAGGGTGAGCTATTTTCAATATTCCTGTTCTCAAATGTACTGATGTCATAAGGTAGCCTTGTTGCAGATACTGCCATTGAGTTGAAGTATTAGGCAGGCACGTATTCTAGGTCATATCAGAATGAGGTGGGGCAACCAATGTCCTTCCTCGCCACTTTTTCCACCCCACCCACCCCCCTCACACACACACACACACACACACACACACACACACACACACACACACACACACACACACAGAGGCGTAGAGGGAGAGGAAATGTACAGAATGTGATCCTGCCATACATACATATAAATCTTCGTCGGAGCTACGGAGTTCAGGCACTATACTGAGATACTCCTTATTTGATGTATGCAAGGAGACATAAGTTGAGTTGAGTCAAGAACCAACATCACTGCACTCAGGACATTCCCATACGTGCTCAGTCCCCTCGTACAACAGCCAGCGAAGAGTCATACTACTAATCGTTCCCACCGCTATCTGATTAAATGTTCTCCTGGTCTTCCCTCTCAGCCCCGAGACTCCTCCAGAACCCCCGTCGATCCCCCGCAATCTCCCTCTCTCCACACATGGGCTCTCAATCTGTTCCTCCGCCCTACCCACACGGTCCCACAAGCGCACGACCACCTCCCCCCTGTCCATAGGCAAGATACCACCAAGAGGTGCAGTCCCCGCCAGCTCACCAGCCCGCTCACTTATGGAGACACCCGTGTGAAATGAAAGTGATCCTTAATGAAACTAATTATCTCTGAAAATTATCTGGTGCCGAATGTTATAAGGCCGAGGCAACCCGACAGCCATACTGGTAGGAAAGCAAGAATCTTGCCATTAGGGCTTAACCCAGACCACTATCTTGGTAAGCAAACACACTAACCACTACACTACAGCGATCTCTACTGACTTTAGACATGCTTACATATGAGACATCACAGACCACACGAAGAGTCTGGGAAGTCAGTCAGCTACAAATACTGGAGTCCGATCAGGAATGCTTGAAAATATTAGCTATAAGTAGGTCAGCATGGCGGACTGGATAAGAACTCGTGTTCTTAAACATCCGGTGCACTGATGCCGAGGTAAGGGGTTCAACCCCTACACCGAACAGTTGGACTAAAATGTTAACCTATCGTCTTTGACTTAGGGATGTAAATTACAAGTACCCTGAAGTCGGGGTGGGTTTGTCTGATGGCGAGGGACACTGTTAATAGGGAAAGCTAATCCACACGCAAAATTCAGTCCAGCATTACGAGAAGTAATGTGTGGACTATGCTTGAGTTCAAAGCGAGCGAGCGCCAAAAAAAAAAAGCCATAAATACTGGCCTCCCATCAGAAATGCTGGAAAATGGCTACAAATACCGGCCTCCCATAAGAAAGTATGGAAATTATCATCTACAAATACTGGCCTCCCATCAGAAATGCTGGAAAATGGCTACAAATACCGGCCTCCCATAAGAAAGTATGGAAATTATCATCTACAAATACTGGCCTCCCATCAGAAATGCTGGAAAATGGCTACAAATACCGGCCTCCCATAAGAAAGTATGGAAATTATCATCTACAAATACTGGCCTCCCATCAGAAATGCTGGAAAATGGCTACAAATACCGGCCTCCCATAAGAAAGTATGGAAATTATCATCTACAAATACTGGGCTCCCATCAGAAAGTATGGAAATTATCATCTACAAATACTGGCCTCCCATCAGAAATGCTGGAAAATGGCTACAAATACCCGCCTCCCATAAGAAAGTATGGAAATTATCATCTACAAATACTGGCCTCCCATCATATGGAAATTATCATCTACAAATACTGGCCTCCCATCAGAAATGCTGGAAAATGGCTACAAATACCGGCCTCCCATAAGAAAGTATGGAAATTATCATCTACAAACACTGGTCTCCCATCAGAAAGTATGGAAATTATCATCTACAAATACTGGCCTCCCATCAGAAATGCTGGAAAATGGCTACAAATACCGGCCTCCCATAAGAAAATATGGAAATTATCATCTACAAATACTGGCCTCCCATCAGAAAGTATGGAAATTATCATCTACAAATACTGGCCTCCCATCAGAAATGCTGGAAAATGGCTACAAATACCGGCCTCCCATAAGAAAATATGGAAATTATCATCTACAAATACTGGCCTCCCATCAGAAAGTATGGAAATTATCATCTACAAATACTGGCCTCCCATCAGAAATGCTGGAAAATGGCTAAAAATACCGGCCTCCCATAAGAAAGTATGGAAATTATCATCTACAAATACTGGGCTCCCATCAGAAAGTATGGAAATTATCATCTACAAATACTGGCCTCCCATCAGAAATGCTGGAAAATGGCTACAAGTACCGGCCTCCCATAAGAAAGTATGGAAATTATCATCTACAAATACTGGCCTCCCATCAGAAATGCTGGAAAATGGCTAAAAATACCGGCCTCCCATAAGAAAGTATGGAAATTATCATCTACAAATACTGGCCTCCCGTCAGAAATGCTTGGAAATAGCTATAAATGTCGGCCTCCCAGCAGAAACACTTGAAAACATCGGCTACAAATCTGAGCATCCCATCAGAAACGCGCGGGGAAAGGCTATAGATCAACTTAACGTTTTATTCGACGAATTGTATTGTCACTGCAAGAAATAAGAATGTCTAAGTTTTCATTGTGAAGCAATATGTTGCACCATTAAGAGAAAAAATAACCCAGCTGCCAAGTGTTAAAATGCCAACAATGAATCATTATAACACTGCCATGCGCGTTGACCCCTCCTTCTCGAAAACAAAGTGTTATAATTGTAATCTTCTTTTGCCTGTATAATAGACACCAAACAAACACAAGCCCTACTTAGCTCTTGATAATGAATCATTCACGATTGCCACAAATAAAAGGAAAGGACAATATTTTACTATCAAAGCGAGCGGGTTGAGAATGGGGTGATACCGACACGAGAACTCGCTTGTTAAATGCACATTAATTATCAAAGCAATTCAACAAAACACAGTATTTATACTTCTAGAAAACCAATCAATCAATCAATCAATCAATCAATCAAGTGTCTGCTTCGCTTTGAAAATTGGCCATTATGCGTATCCATCAACTTCTTGTCTCTCGCATTGGTAACATTTGAGACAAATTGGTGTTCGTCAATCTCTTTCCCAGTTGCATCTTTTGCTCCACTGCCTTCGACTTCTCCCTCCAGTATAGTTTTTATAAGTGTCGTGTCTTTTAATGTGGCCATGATAGTTGAGTATTTCTTTTTCCCCATATCTTTGATCAGCTCTATTTTCAAACCCACCGTCTCTAGACCATATTTGTTTGCTTCGTGCCCATGACCTGTGGCATATTCTGCTGTGTATTTACTTCATTTCTAGTAAACGACGGTGTGTATTTGCCCACTGTGTGCACCGCACCATGTTATTATCAATACCAAGCCACACAAATGTAGTCCGTGTCAACACCATACCAGTTTCCGCTACCTGGTTATCTTACTACACCATTTCAACCCCGGGCCTTCGCACATTCTTCCTTTATTTTGCACAGTTAATTTTCATAACATTCAGGAAATTATCAAGGAATGAAAGAAGCTGTGGGAGGGAATATGTCACTCCACCATCATTATTCAGTAACCTTAAAATGACGCAAGACATCAAGACACCGTATTTTCAACTGACGGAACACATTCGATATCGTATTTCTTCATGGGCGGAAGGAGTCACAAACAGATCTTGTTTGTCTAGTTTATTATTCTAGTATAACCCACGGTGAACATAACATGCGCATGCACCGCTGCATGTTGTAATTGTCAGAACACCACACACACATAAGGTCTGCAAATTGCAACCCACACCAGCATACAACATTGTCCTTACTGGCTGCCTGACTACACCACACCACCGTTACTCGCAATCCATCATAAAAATAAAGTAAGTTGCATATCATTTACAGGACGTAGCAGTCAACCCCAGTATTTTTTGGCTGTTCATGATTCCTGGGCAAGTTTACGTTCAGTAGTTTGCCATTGCTTCCTGAAAGACCGGCACTCATACCATTAAAAATAAAACAATGTACGGCAGTCTGCTGCCTAATCGCCCACAGCTGTGTTTCGAACGCGGGAATGCGGGATTACGAACTGCGTCCGTAACTCCTTCGCCACTGAACAATCATATATTCTACTTAATTCTAAGCCTGACAGTCTTGTAGTCCACGCTGTGTGGCGTTGGTGATCATGTCTTTCCACAGCTGTCTGTCTCCTGTGCCTCATTTCTGATACCAACTTTCCTCCACTTCAGTTCAGTTATCAGTTGGGGTATCTTCATTGCACTCTAGACAGGTCCATAGGTGCTCAGACTTCCCCCCCCCCCTCCCCCAGCATATGCATCAGCGTTCAGTGGCTAATAGTGCCAGTTCTGTGCTGGTTGACAAGGCATCCCGTTTTGCCGATGTACCTCTCGCGTCTGGC